>CM039606.1:16622965-16748649 GCA_022457205.1 Saccharum spontaneum
AAACATTGCAGCATAGGCATTAATTATAGGAAACCATTACAAAAATGTTTACAGGCTTTACCTCTTATAAATGCAAGCCTGTCTTTCCAATTCTGCACAACATTATCTTTGTGAGTTAGCCACTTATGTAGTAGAAGCTTGCGTATATTAGGGATGTCACTCTCCTTGAAATATTGCATTGAACGTCCATCCCAATGTTCAGCATGCATCAACATATGGAAACCACAATCATGACTACAGGGACAAAACAAACAATATAGAACTCAGTGTAGATAACAAATCTGACTGTATGCAGAAAGGTAACATTAGTTAGACCAGAAAAACTACTTACTTGTTGGACTGCATTGGAACACCAATATCAACAAGTTCATAATTGTATATAGGCTTCTTTGCCTCATAACCATGTTTGGTCCAAAGTTCTCTGATCGCACCTATCAAGGTGTTGCAGCACTTGAAGAGAGCTTCATCTTCCAGAGTTCGCATTGAGTCTAACACCTCAAACCTCTTGTTTCGTAGGTTCAGGACAAGCAAAAAGTAGTGTCCTACTTGTGATGCAGATTTTCCATCTCCAAGTGATTGAAGCACAGGGAACATCACCTATGTTGGGTTGGTTATTATCAATGAATGTCATTGAGGAAGAAAAAAATCATGTATGACGAAACCAAAATGCATGTGAAGATATGAAAATACCATTTGACGATGGTCTAGATGGTTATCTAGACGCCAGAATTCACGTGAGACCTGTGTCGTAGTTAGGTTGCCCTGCTGCATGAAAGTCTACGAAAAAACAGCAGCAAAACTGCCTTAACAAATTAAGAAAATTGCTAATTAAAACATGAAAAATTACTTGATACTAAAAGAAGAATTGCTTCTGTACAGATTCACTAGAATTCATATATTAGTTTAATCCAACTTGGAGCACGACTTGTAAGTTCAGTGTTGCAGATAATGCCATTCAGCAATTTCAGCACTTTGCATACAGGCTAGTACCTCTAGGCTTAAATTTAATGGACGAAAAATATGAACTAACCGAGACTCGTAAAGGTAGAACACGTTTGACAGTCTTTCTACTGGTGTCGTCAATTGTGTAGATTGCAATTTCAGCAACTGAGCTCATTAGCTTCCCACCAGGCTTAACAGATAGAGCAAGATGATCTAGCGTCACATAAAAGCTCCAGAAACTGATTATGACCACGCTGCACACATAAAAGAAGCAAGTGAGAATAAATTATTGATAACATGATGATCAACATTTTTAAAATAATGAAGGAAGACATGGTTATGGGCATACGCACTCTTGAGCTTTTTTAGATATATTAGACCTTGCATTTCCATGTGCACACACAGCAGCATATAAATCACAAACATCCTTGCTGCAATGGAAAGTCCTCTTTGTAACAAAGTCAATATAAGGCGATTGGAGAGCAGCTGGCCTTTTCTGAATCCTTCTTGGATGAGGTTCATAGGCAGGTGTAACTGAAGAATTGCCACTAGCAGGATCCTTAGATATGGATGGAGGAGGTAAAGGATCAGATGACTGAAACGCAACTGCTGGTTTCACCTTTTTCTTCTCAAACTCAATAAGAGCATCATTTTCCAACTTAGCAAGTTCCTCTTCTGGTATATTTGACAGTGAGAATTGAGAACCAGCTGGTATGGAAGTTGTTTGAACTTCAATAGGTGTTGTTGAAGTAGCACTTGCAGAGTTGCTGGGTCCACCCTGTGAATCTACAAATTTCATGATGTTGATATCTGGGGGTGTAAAATCCAAAGGACAGCTTCTGGTACAACGTGAGTCACCTGTGTTGGGTTCATTATCAGTCTAAGCAATAAAGGAAATAACATGTATGATGATGAAACATATCCCATTGTCAAGATGTGAAGTTACCACGTGAGGGGAGCCTAAGCTTTTCCTTCTTTCTTTGTGCATTGGATTTGGGATTGATGGTAGGTTCTGCAGGAATAATCTCCAGTGGTTGAGGTTCACTACAAGTTGATGTATCCTCCTTCTTATCTTTAACTTTCAAAGCTTGCAACCTTTCTAAACGGACCTTCAGTGGGACAAGATCTTCACTGTCATCAACTTGAGCTTCAACACGGGTGGATGAATCTACAGGTGGCTGCACATTACATTGCTTGTCAACTCTAGTTGCATCCAACTTAGATTCTTCCAAAGAAGCAGTATCATCCTCATCTTGCTTTTCAATGCCTTCGTCTTCCTCCTCCAGTTCAGGGGGCAGATTTTCATTGCCATCATCATCAAACGCAGTCTCATGATCTGAATCGGAATCTTCATCCTCAGAATCTTCATCCTCTTCATCTTGATCAGTGTCACCATCTTCATTTTCATCACTCAGCAAATCCTCTTCGGATTCTTCGCACAAAGATTCATCTTCAGCAACATGTCCTCTTCTACTCATTGCCCTGGTCTGTCTTTGTGCACAGGGAGGTACAGCTTGTTTCAATTTGGAACGCTTTGGTCTGTTGTGTCTCTGTGCAAAGGAAGGTTCACCTTCAGAATGATTTGCCCTTGGACGCTTGGAACTGCCCACATGCTGTGATGCGGGAGATTCAACTTCAGAAACTTTTTCCAAAAATGTGCCGAGAAGCTCTGTGAAACCAGAGCAGAACTGGCTAACAGCAGTGTTGAGCGTACTTTTTTTCTGCAAAGGACAAAAGAAGAGGAAAAAACAGGTGTAAGTAATGGAATGAAACCACGCACACAAATTTTGGACAAAACCCAAAAAAAGGAGTGAAAGTGAACAAGTGGAATGGGCCTCCACAAGATTCATACAAGCTTGTGTTTTTCAGGCCACGAATGGGGGGAACAAGTAGAGTTAAGCAACCATATAAGCAACAAAAGGGATGGCCTTTTTTACTAGTAAGAATAGGCTAAATTGCCTATTCAGGAAGACAGTGTTGCCTAACGAATGACACTTAAATTGCCTAAGAAAATGCGAAGATGCTAAAATGGGGATACTAAGAACACGGGATTCATGAAAAGGCAAGGCCATCACGGGATTCATGAAAAGCTAAGCTGAACTCTAGGAAAAAGGATGAATCAACATACTACTACACAAAGTCAAAAGTAGGCGCGGAAGAAACTACACAGAAAAAAAGGATGAAGTATAGGATGAATCAAAATTTTGTAATTTATTTATTTTTTTATTTAAAAAATCAAGCAATGGGCTAAACTCTGAACTTAGTAAATAGGAAAGGCAATGCACATTAACATTTGAGTCTTAACATATAAGATGTACAACGGGTGTACCAACACAAAATTTTCACACAAACACATTCGAGTACATTTAACAAAAATTAGTAGTCGTAAGAACATCACTAGAGAAGAAACCATGTACAAACCTGATCTGAAATGCCACTGGGAACCTTCGAGGAGACAAATCTTCTTATATCATCCATGTGGAACAATGAAGGCTGTGGAGTAGAATAGCTTGATCCTTTCAACTGGACACATAAACATGTACATGCAAAGTTATAATATGGAGATGGGGATACTTTAGCGACAAAAGGAAAGCCGCATTGACCTATTGATACATACCTTAAGCTTCCCAAATGAGCCATCACGGTTGGTGTCTAACTTGATGACCTGATCTAACAATTTTCTTGACCATGCTGCAACTCTAGGCATGGTCGAAGGGATTTGTACATTGTCAACCAGAAGCGAGTCTACATACAGAATCTGCAAAGATGAAAAATCAATGAAGGCATCAAAACATAAGAAGAAAGAATGAAGCAGTAGAAACATATATGGCTGAGATCGGTAGTGCTTGCTGCAGCAGCACTCACCAAACACTGGACCATAGAACAAGACGTGAAGCAACTTACCACAAGGACAAGAAGACAACCCTTAAAAGATCTTCTTTTGCCCATTTTGGCTGCTGCGTCTTTAAGCTGGTCAACAACAAACTGGCACCAATTCAACTTCTTGACGCAAGAAAGATCCACAATGGCTGGATAACACCTTGGGCTAATAGCTAAGCCGGTTGGAGGACATAGGAATGTTGAAATTGCTATCATCAGCCAGGACCTTAGGAAATCATCATTGCTTGTCTTATTCTCCTTCAACCTTTCCAATATAGAGTCAATAGTAGGTGCTGTCCCTTCATCAATACTGTACTCACCATTGATGAAGTTGATCGCACCAACATCAAGCTCATACTTAACTTCATCACCATTGTTTGGAAGACCAAAAACACGGCACACTGAATCAGCATTGACTGAAACCCTTCCCCTGCCAGGAAACACCAGCTCCGATGAATCAGCATCATAGCACTCAGCCATCAACCAGTCTGCAAAACCTGCAGGAAGGGTCTTAGAAGCAATCTTCAGGAGACCACCAAAACCTATCGCCTGTATTCTTTTCTTCTGAGATTGGGTCAAATCATTGTAGAGCTTCACGAGCCTCGATGGGGAAGCCCGCTGTCTTCGAGGCTGATAATAGGAGATGAATTGCAAAAGGTTAGAAGATAGCGGCAACTAAAAATTGAGTGCACAAAATAGGTGAATACAAAAAACAGAGCTAACGGATTGGGTGCACATACCTTAGGAACCGTTGAAGACGACGAAGCAGCAGCTTGGTTTTGCTGTCCTCTACCCATTGCCTAACACAAGCAACACCTAAGACACCATGTTGGATGAAGGGTTCAGCTCACTTGGCATACATCTCCCCATGCCCCCTCCCATACCCACAAATACACCCGTAATATAGAAAATCAATTCATCCATAACAGCAAATAGGTCCAACTCACCTACAGTCAACGATAGGGCTGCGCTCTTGCCACAGGATAGGGGCACCACCGCAAGGTACGTGATAGGGGGCTGCAAGGCAGAAGGTGGTCAGGGTGAGGATGAGGTGCAGCACGTCCGTCACCGAGAAGCCTGCAAGTGAAACAAAGCAAGTACGCCAATTCAGAGTACGAACTGGACAATCTAGTATTTGTATGTATGCTTAGAAATCAAAAACTCACATGAAGCAAATATGGTAATGTTGTAGTGGATTGCATTTTTTAGGCAATTTAAGTGGCATTAGTTAGACAACAATGTCTTCCTTAATAGGACATTTATGTATTCTAAAAAAGCAAGTATATATAGTGTCTATATTCATTTGCAACCCACAGCCCCACCCCAACCCCTAGTTTATTTGCAAAAAAAAACAGTTCAAACAGAGGCAAGGTGATGATGAAAACTTGATTTGCAAAGAAAAACAGTTCAACCCCTAGTTTGCCTGCAACTTGATTTGCAGTTCTGCTGCACTGTTTCAGTGTTTTCAGTTCACAACAGAAAATTAATATGCCCTCCATTTCAGGTTTCAACAGGAAATTAATATGCTGGATGCTTAGATAATATACTAGCATGATGGTGTTGGTGATCTATCATTGACCACTGGCTCATGTCAACTCTCAAAACATAGGCAAATGTCTTGAATCTAGTATCTTGATTAGGCTATTCTATTGTTTTGAATTAAGAAAGTGTACAAAAACAGTAGACTGCAGGCTGCCATTCAAGCAACTCGGTCAGGATCAATTCAAGGGGATCAAAATGGTTCATGAATAGCATACCCATAAGATGCACGATTGCTTTAATCATGAGCAGTAAAAAAACCAAATAAATTATATATGAATAGCATAACAACCGGATTAGCTCTAAGAAAAATCACATGTAATTCCTCCTATAGAAAACAATATCAGAAAAAATGGTCTAAATTAAAAATATCAGCATATATGCCCAATAACAACCACATGCATGTCAGATTGAAGCTCTACTTGTTCTAGCAGATCCAACATATAAAGAGGGGTTGGGGGGTCTATGCAAGCATGCCCACTTGAAGAAAATATAGTGCCTATATCAGATCTGGTATTTTGATTGGGCTAATATATTGGTTTAAACAAAGCAAGTATGCCCATTCAGAGTACGGGTATGTGAAATTTCAGTACACTGCACGCTGCCATCCATGGGCTGTCATTTCAGGCAACTCACTCATCTATAACTATGTTTCTCCTACTTACTAATTAGCTACATCAGCTTCACTTATTTCTATGTGCAAACTGGACAGAAACTAGCAGCCTACAGTTTTATTCAGTGATCTGTGCTCACCATCCAGTTTGTGCTTTATATATGTTGGCAAGCTCACGTACATTTGGTACTATTGTTATGTATCATACTATCATTTACAGGATGCCCAAAGCCATCTAATCTTCCAAAAATCACGATCCTGCCTAGGCATGAAAAACTAACGAATGAAATCCACAGGAAACGAGTCACAGCACTGCAAAGGGGGGAAAACAGGGAGCACTGATCTGTACCTGATGCGGCAGGAGTAGGTGAATGGTGATGACTGATGAGTACACGAAGAACGGAGTAAGCAACAGGCGTGGTAGAGTGGTGGTGCACGGAGAACGGAGGAGCAGGTTGCGCCAGGCGGACTTCCACCAAAAGCAAAAGGGGTAGGACTGCCGAAGTACCATTTCCTCGTTAGGACTTCTGACCAGATAGTCAATCAAACATCACGAAATCTACACTACCCAATAACATATCAAATCGCCAGACCATCTCACCAACACTGCTAGTTTTAAACCATAACATAGGCTGAAAATCATAACCTACCAGAACCTACAGCTGCTGATAACACACAGACAGTCATCTGAAAAAGAACAAAAGACAACCATGTGCATGGTAGCCCGCATAACACAAAAAATAGACAAAACAAGCTCTGCTTACTGAAAATGGATGGACTAGTATTTCTGAAACTACTTTGCAGTTTTGGAAGCAGCAATTTAGATGGTCAATCAAAAGTCAGGACAAACATATTGCAGTTACCAAATCAACACAAAATAGAACTGAATGAGATCCTTTTTGGCAAATCAGTCAGTAAACACTAGTTCTAGCTCATAACTAACAGAGCAGTAACAGATTTTTTACCTGAATGATATATCCTTTTACTATTACTGAAAGCTACCTTCCCTGATTCTTTCTCTCTAATAAGAGCAACTAATCTTGTTGCTGCCACGTGACATCAATATTACCAAAATGATAGCAAACATTCAGAATGACAGCAAACATTAAGAATGACAGAATAAAGTATCCTGTTCTGGTCTTTATGCACTCATTTATTCAACTTTCTAAAATAGAGGTTTACACAGAGAAAGTTAAATGATCTAATCCCAGGCCATGGAGCTGAATTGTCATTTAAGTAAGGAAAAAGGTACATAATGAGAGGTCAGGAGAGCAAAATAAAGATAAATGTAAATGGCCAAAGTTTGATGCAGTCATTGCTTTCTACTTTTAGTCTGTCTACTTCAACCAATCCTTTCACCTCTGATGACGGTGGATGTGCAATGCCATTGTCAGTCTTCTCCAAACAACCAAACCAAACAACATGGATGCCCATACATTAAAGAAGCGGCGGGGATTTCCTTGTCCCGATCCCTCACTAGACTATCATGATGGCAGTGAGCGGTTCTCCATCTTTTTGTTTCATGGAGGCTGACAGAGCAGAGTAGATAGGGAGCAACCGAGCAGGGGAGGGCGGGAAAACTTGCTTACCTGCAGCCGAGTAGGGGAGGCAGGGAGTGGCCGGTGCAGGAGGCTAGCCACACCGGCGGGGAGGGGGATCGACCGGCTGGAGCAGCACTGCAGCGGACCGCCAGGGAGGGGACCGTGGGTTGGAGCAGCAAACCGGTGGTGATGAGCGCGACCGTGCGGGGATGAACGCGGCCGGCGAGCTAGGGTTGAACCGCACCGCACCTTGCACAACGTCCGTGAGGCCCCCCTCGCTATGTACCCGACAACACTATTGAAATGTGCCGCGCCATGGTCGAATCCAACTTCGATTCCTCACAAGCACCTTCTCTGCACAAACCCTAGGTCAAAATCCATCGAAAATCGGCGAGAATTAGAGGGGGATGAGGGGATCAGGGAGGGCAGAGGGGAGGGAGCGGGGAAGGAGAAGGGATCCGGGAGATTAATTGACGGCGACCTCTGTGCTCACCCCCGAATACGGAACAAACTCGAGTTGGATGGGGAACAAAACCAAATCCAAATCAGTCAGAGGAGGATCCAACTTACCCTGATGAGCGCCGTGCTTCCCCTAGATCCGGTTTGCCGCTGGACAGCTCCAATCGCCACCGGAGTCGCCTCGTCGCCGCGGACGCTATCTCGTCGGAGGAAGACGAAGCGAGCGGGGATGATTGCTATCGGGAAGAGAGAGAAAGCGCGAGTACCAATATTTGAACAGTTACCTCTCCCCCTCTCTATGACTAGTGGACCAGGCCGTCAGGGTTGGGTGGAAAAGCTAGAAGCAACCGGGCCCGTCGATCATGGATGGACGACGGGGGAGCGTGCGTGTGCGTTGCCAAACGCACGCACGGTGGGAATGAAGTCTTTACCAAAAATAATTACACAAATCTATATCTTCTATATCTATATCTATATCTATACCTAATATTTAAAAGCCAAAATTTTTGTGGTATTTTTGTTTCCGCCTCTTTCTTTCATCCACCCATGCCTAGACATGAGTCCCTGTCTTTTTCCATACGGGAGTCAAAAAGGATTTTGTTTTACTTTTATCTCATGGAACAACCGGCGGCAATCAATAGAGTTTTTTATTTTTAGTAAACGATCTGTTTTCGAAACAAAAACATATTTAAATTTTTTTGACCGAATCCTTTACCAAAAATAAAAATCTAATATATGTTGCAATACGAATCCTATTGTGACTTGCCACCTAACGAGAGATATAAAACCAAGCCAGGAGAAGCTCTCTACCAACCTACTAGACCCAAAATAAATTCAAGCGCTTATTCATACCTAAGTGTACATGAGCAATAACGTGTTCTTTTGTGACTCGCTGGCCAGACCGAAGCCACATTTTAAATTAAATAGATATATGTTTTGGTCTTTTTATTTTTCTTTTTCTGTTTTCTTTCCAAAATAGAAACGTGTACAAAACGGATATGTAGTCTTGAGACATGCTAGGTGCTTGCGTTGTTTGATGCGTGTGCTTCCTAGTTTTAATGTTGAAGTCCAATTGGATACGGTGACTTAGCCGATAAAATCAAGAGAAGGTCATATACGGGCTGCCGGTGCTAGGAGTACGCGATGTGGGCAATAAAGCGTGTAGTGAAATGGGCCTGCCATGGACTGGGCTGCCAATTGTGCTCAGATTAGTGAAGTGTGCAGCTACAAAAGGATCAGGGAGTGCCACTGTGCCAGGCAGAGAGGGCATGGAACAGAAGAAGAGAACTGCCGAACTCATCTTCCTCCTCTGTCCCTCGTCTAATTCTCTCCAATTTCTCTCTGTTTTGTATAAATCTTGGTATATTGTTGAGTGATTCTTGTCTGTGACATCAAGGTCCGTGACAAAATCGTACCAAGAAAACAGGAAACCTCCACAGCATATCCGCAACATCAGAGTGGAGAGGCCAAACAAACCCACAGGAAGAGAATGCAGCAGGCGTACCATGGGGCCGGCACGGAGCGGGCGGGGGCGGGCGCCGGGGCCGGCGAGGGTGGCGACGCGCGCGGGCCTGGGGGAAGCGCTCCTGGTGCTAGCGGTGACGGCGGAGAAGGAAGACCTAATGGATCGCGAGGCGAGGAGAGACTCCATCAAACGTCGAGGACGAGATGGACGGAGGATGGGGAGGATGGGGACAGGTGATGTGGTGATGGGAGCTGGGACACGGCCGAGCCGACGGTGGGTCTCCTCCACTCTCCTTCCTAGGTCTGTGGTCGCAGGGGAAATTCTGTCTCAGGCCCGGTTTAATTGTAAAAAAATTTTGTAAAATTTTTTAATATTTCCCGTCACATCGAATCTTTCACGTATACATGAATTATTAAATATAGATAAAAAATAAAATTAATTACACAGTTTAGACAAAATAGACAAGACAAATCTTTTAAGCCTAATTAGACCATGATTGGACACTAATTACCAAATGTCACACCCATTTTTAAGGACAAAAATAGGATGCATAAAGTACTCATGTGCGCCCCAGGTCATGATCGCACACATAAGCAGACAAATTACATAGTATCATCACAGTGCTTATTACATAGCGAATAAATACTTAAGACATAGTCTTGAACGATAAATAATAATATCTAATAATAATCTCCAGCAGAAACTCCACACAGGGACACGGTTGACTGGTTGACACCAAGACTAGTACTCATTACGATAATCTTCCTCATAATCTTCATCTGTTATGGTGGAAATAGCAAGAGTGAGTCCATGTCGAACTCAACAAATATAACACAGGGTTCATGAGGCTCAAATGGCTAGACACTGTTTAACTGCGGTTAGCTTTTAATCATATATTCGACAATTGAATAGCTTCAAGATAAACCACTTCCCATTAATGAACCAATGATCAATTGCAGTAATGATAACGAATAACATTAACAAGAGCATAATATTAATCAACAATAATTAAACATAATATAACAATGGTGATCATCTATCTGTAAATGTTCCAAGGCCGCTCGTATCCGTGAGCACGGCTAGTATACCAGTTTTTAACTCTGCGCAGAGGTGTACACTTTCACTGTGAGTCATGATTACCAAATGAGTGGGGAGATCAAGCCCAAACACTAGAGAACCATATAAAGCCACTCAAGAGTTCGTCTAACAAGTTAGGGCCATTAGATTCACTCGGCAGGCAGATGTAGAACCCCCCTTCCCTGTGGCACAACAACCGCAGCCTATACACACTAGGCCAGGGGCTCGCACTACACCCAACGTGTCAAGTCATTCTTACGCCATTTAAGGTAACCACTAACTAGCTAGAAAAGGTCTCTTGAACAACTAAAGCCAGAGCCATATAGCCCTCACAGCTGTACTGTATATCCCGGATGATCACGTACAGATAAGTCCTTACGGAGAGTAACTAGAGCACCAAAAATAACACACATGCTCTAGCCCCCTTTTAACAAAAATTAAACCATCTTAATGATTGATTGCTGGATCCATTAATCATAATGCAAGATCATTGTTCTTAGTTTAAGCACTAGCCATAGCTACCCATATGCATACCCAAGGTTGACAAGGAATCAAGATAACAATCACTAATTATAATCTCTAAGGTTGTCAAGGTAAGCATATGCATATGTATAATAATTCAATGAATAGGTAGCAAGGATAGTCCTGTGTTATACTTGCCTTGATCAAAGCTCTCCAAACAATACTGCTGACTTGGCTCAAAGTAATACTCCGAATCGTCCAAGTACTGCTCACCTTCTATACTCGATCATCAATCAACAACATACATGCATCCAATCAAACATACACGAAGCAAACAAATAGATATAATTAGAACAGTACACCAACAGTAACAAAACAGTAATAAAAGTTTATAAAACTCTTCTACACGTTTCTACGATCACACAGACGCAAAGATCACCAAAATCGGAGTTAAAACGTGAAAGTTATGAATTTTCTAAGATTTCCTATAGATAAATAAATACTTAATTATAAACTCGAAAAATAAATTATCAAAACAAACTGTACATCTACACTAACATATAGAGTTCGCAAATACGAACCTAACGCAACTTGAACGGATCAAATCGGAGTTAAAACGAAGATTTTATAACTAAAACAATCCTAGTGGCAAAACTGTAAATACCTGAAAACGTATTTTTGATTTAACCCGGAAGAAAATACGCTTTCAAAATGCGAAAACGTATTTTTCTGGAATGTGCCAAGGACTGCGGGTTAGTTTCTAAAAACTTGAGGGTCTCTTTAGAAAGATTACCCGCGAAGGGGTATCTTCTAATCTGAGCCATCGATTCAAAAACGGACGGCTCACGCTCGTCACAGAGGAGACCGGCGGCGCCTCCGCCGCCCCGCCTCGACACCACGGCGGCGCCATGGCCGGCGACTCGCCGGAGACACAATTCTCGGCCCACGCTTCACTACAGGACGCTCGGATAGTACCAAAAGAAAAAGGAGCTCGGTGCGAACTCACCTAGGGCGTCAATTCTGTCGGTCACTAGATGAAAACGACGACCAGCTCGTCGGAGCGGACGACGGTGCGGCTGTACATGAAATTATCGCATTAATCACCTACCAAACCAAATTGAGGGCACCCACGTATTCGTGAGGTCATACTAAAGCTATTGGAACAACTTACCGTGACCAAAAAAATGACGTGCTTGTCGAATTGGGTCCGACGGCGGCTTGTAGGGTTGCGGCGGCGGCAATAGCTTAAACGGTGGTGGTTGCATACGGTTTGATCTAAAATCGACAGGCGGTAGCTCGGCTCTAGCTTATATAGAGCTAAAACTCCTCAATTTGGTTGGAAATTGCGAGTTATTCGGGTTTGATACGGTGGATACGGTGCTAGAGACCGGCTCGGTCACGAGTTCAAGATGGAAGACGAGACTGACAACGGGGTCCCGGTCGTCAGCGAAACAGAAAGAAAAGAGGAGGGCGCGGCTATGGTGCTGGCCGACTGGATCGGGCCGCGCGGCTGCTGGGCCGACCCACCAACGCGAGCAAGATAGCAGGGGAAGAACTTGGGCTGTCGGTCGCTGGGCCGCCGGGCCTATCAGGTAAGCAGGTAAGCTTTTCCTTTTTTTTACTTGCTTTCAAAATTATTTCAAATACATTCTAATCCAAAATAAAATAAAATAAAACAAATCCACACCACACAATAAAAATATATGCAACAGCATGAATGCAACACAAAATTTATTTTATTATCATTTTAAATTGGCCATTATTTATTATCTAAATTATTCCAATTTTGTTATCTCTAAAATTTGGGTGTTACAAATTCTACCCCCCTTAAAAGAATCTCGTCCTCGAGATTGGACTGCTTACTCAAATAACTGCGGATATGATTTCCTCAATTCATCCTCTCTTTCCCAAGTTGCCTCTGCCTCTGAATATCGATTCCACTGTACTTTACACATCTTAATAACCCGACTTCGAGTAACCCTCTCAGCAGTCTCTAAAATCTTAATTGGAAACTCTTCATATGTAAGATCCTCCTTAACAGTCAATTCTTCCAAAGGTATCTGCTCCTCAGGCACCCGCAAACACTTTTTAAGTTATGAAACATGAAACACATCATGCACTCCAGATAAATTCTCAGGCAACTCTAATTGGTAAACAACTTCCCCACATCTAGCAATAACTTTAAATGGTCCAACATACCTTGGTGCTAGTTTACCTTTCATGTTAAATCTCTTCACACTTCTCATAGGTGACACCTTCAAATAGACATAATCACCTACTTCAAAAACTAGATCTCTTCTCCTATTATCAGCATAACTCTTCTGACGAGACTGTGCCACTCTCAAATTCTCACGAATCACTCGCACTTGATCTTCTGCGTTTCTAAGAACATCTGTACCAAACACCTGAGATTCACCTGTCTGATCCCAAAACAATGGAGTTCTACACTTACGTCCATACAAAGCTTCAAACGGTGCCATCTTAAGACTCTGTTGATAACTATTATTGTAAGAAAATTCTGCATAAGGCAAACTCTTATCCCAACTAGTTCCATACTGCAATGCACATGCTCTCAACATATCCTCTAATACCTGGTTGGTCCTTTCAGTCTGTCCATCTGTCTGTAGATGATATGCTGTACTAAAATTCAACTTAGTTCCTAAAGATTCATGCACAGCTTTCCAAAAGTGCGATGTAAACTGCGTACCTCGATCAGACACAATCTTCTTTGGTACTCCATGCAAACAGACTATTCTTTCCATATACAAGGTAGCTAATTGTACTCCCGTGTAATTAGTCTTGACTGGTATAAAATGAGTAACTTTAGTCAACCTATCCACTATCACTCAAATAGAATCATAACCTCTCTGAGTACGCGGTAACCCCACTATAAAGTCCATACCAACTTCCTCCCACTTCCATTCAGGGATTTTCATTGGTTGCAACAATCCAGCAGGTCTCTGATGCTCTGCTTTCACCCTCTGACAAGTATCACACAATGCCACATACTCAGCCACATCTCGCTTTAATCCAACCCACCAATATTTCTGTTTAAGATCCAAATACATCTTAGTACTACCAGGATGAATAGAATAAGCTGACTCATGAGCTTCACGAAGAATTGCCTGTCTAATAGCTTGATCCTCAGGCACACACAGCCTCTTTCCAAACCACAAAATTCCATTATCATCCATTCTAAAGCCTGGTGACTTACCAATCACTATATCCTCCGCTATCTTCTTTAGTTTCTCATCCTTCAACTGACCCTTATAGATCTCTTGCTCTAAAGTAGGCTCTATCACTAATTCCATTGTATTAGTAACAATTCCCAAGTTCAAATATTCAAACTCAGCACATAACTCACTAGTCATAGACAATGTTCTTATCTCAGTGGCATAACTCTTCCTACTAAGAGCATCAGCTACTACATTAGCCTTACCAGGATGATAGTGTATCTCAATATCATAATCCTTAATTAACTCTAACCATCTGCGTTGCCTCAAATTCAGATCTGACTGAGTGAAAATATACTTCAAACTCCTATGATCAGTGTATATATCACTCTTATGTCCAATCAAATAATGTCTCCAAATCTTTAAACCATGAACTACAGCTGCTAACTCCAAATCATGTGTAGGATAATTCAACTCATGCTTTCTCAACTGTCTAGATGCATAAGCCACAACTCTGTCTTCTTGCATAAGAACACATCCCAAACCTTGACGAGAAGCATCACAATAAATGGAAAACTTCTTACTCAAATCTGGTAAAACCAAAACAGGCGCTGTAGTCAACCTCTTCTTCAATTCCTCAAAACTAGCTTGACATTTATCAGACCACACAAATTTGGCATTCTTTTCTAACAGAGATGTCATAGGTTTAGCAAGTTTAGAAAACCCTTCAATAAACCGTCTATAATATCCAGCTAAACCCAAGAAACTGCGAATCTCACTAACATCGGTAGGTGGTTTCCAATTCAGTACATCCTTCACCTTGCTTGGATCCACTGATATACCTCCATTAGAAACAATATGACCAAGAAAAGAAACTTCCTTCAACCAAAACTCACATTTACTTCGCTTCGCATACAGTTTATGCTCTCTAAGCTTTTGCAATACCAACCTCAAATGTTCAGCATGCTCTACCTCTGTCTTGGAAAATACCAGTATATCATCGATAAACACTACCACAAACTTATCCAAATATTCCATGAACACCTTATTCATCATGTACATAAAGTATGCAGGTGCATTGGTCAATCCAAACGACATAACAGTATACTCATACAATCCATACCTTGTAGTAAAAGCTGTCTTTGGAATATCAGAGGCACGAATCTTCAACTGATGATAACCAGAACGTAAATCAATCTTAGAGAACACACAAGCACCTCTCAACTAATCAAACAAGTCATCAATCCGGGGCAAAGGATACTTATTCTTGATAGTTACTTCATTTAGCGACCGATAATCAACACACATCCTCTGACCACCATCTTTCTTATCAACAAAAATAACTGGTGCTCCCCAAGGTGATGAACTAGGTCGAATAAAACCTTTTTCTTGTAATTCTTTAATTTGTTTCTTAAGTTCTTCTAATTCATCTACTCCCATCCTATATGGTCGTTTGGCTATAGGTGCAGTTCCAGGTAATAATTCAATAAGAAATTCAATGTCTCGGTCAGGTGGCATACCTGGCAATTCATCAGGGAAGACATCCGGAAATTTCTCAATCATTGAATTCTCCTTAATAGTATCTTCAATCTGATTCACCACCACGGTTGGTTGCTTCTGCATTGCTACATCCACATTGATTTTATCTCCATTAGGCGCAGTCACAACTACTACTTTCCGCTGACACTGAATCTCTGCCTGATTTTGCATCATCCAGTCCATACCCAATATCACATCAATACCAGATGTTCTCAACACTATAGGAGTTATCTTAAACTCTACCCCCCTTAATACCATACTAATTGGAAGACAACGATTACTGGTTTGCATGGTACCTCCAGGTGAATTTACTAAGAGAGGTTCTTTCATAGCTAGCATGGGTTACTATGCATTTTAACAAAAATATTGGATATGAATGTATGAGATGCTCCAGAGTCAAAAAAGAACAGTTACGGGAGTGGAATGTACATTGAACGTACCAATCATAACTTCTGGTGCATTATGAGCTATATCAGAAGACACGTGATTCACCCTTCCAGTACCGGATTGCCTCTGGTTGCTCTTCTGGCTCTGAGGAGTCTGTTGGTTCTGTTTCTCAGGACAATTATACGACAAATGGCCCTCTTTACCACAGACAAAGCATCTAATAGGAGTGCTGGGAGTACTATTCTTCATGGGGGTAGCATTGGGATTTCCAGTGCGAGGAGTCTGTTGCCCAGTTTGTTGATACTGTTGACGCTGTGGATATGATGAACGCTGTTGCGACTGATTACTTTGCCAATTTTGGGACCACCTCTGATTCGAGTTGCGATTCCACTGACTAACCGGTCCCTAAAACTTCTAATGAAAGCCATGCTGAGAATTTGTGCGTTGACGGTTGTTGCTTCCTGAGCCTTGCACCTTCATCTTTCTTTTTCTATCCATCTCCCTACGCTCATTATCAAGCACAATAGCTTTGTTCACCAACTCTTGAAAACTAGCATAATTATTCCCCTTCAGTTGCAAGCGAAGATCATAATAAATTCCCTTCAAGAAAAGACGCTGCCTGTCTGCATCTTCCCTAACTTCATTGGGAGCATAGCGAGCCAACTAGGTAAACCTGTCATGATATTCACTCACACTCGTCTGTCCCATCCTCAGGTTTCTGAATTCTTCCTGCTTCAGCTCAATTATACCTTCAGGAATATGACGAGCTCGAAAATCTCTAACAAACTCATTCCAAGTGATAGGAGGAGCATTGTCAGGGCGTGCAGCCTGGTACGACTCCCACCAAGTCTGAGCTGTCCCTTGCAACTGACCAGATGCATACAACACCTTCTCCATATCATTGCATTGGGCTATGTTCAGCTGTTTCTCCACTGCCCTCACCCAATCATCTGCTTCTAAAGGATCAGCAGCATGAGAAAACACTAGAGGGCGTCCCTTCAAAAATTCTCCACGCTTATCCCTTACTTGAACAGGTGGTGGTCCTCCAACAGGGGGATTGTTCTGCATATGCTGCATAAACATCTGCATCAGCTGATTCTGAGTTTGCATGAGTTCCTCCATAGTAACGGGTGGATTAGCACCCCCACGACCTCTGCCACGACCTCTGCCTGACATCTGTTCCCAAAATACAGAAGATGAAATTCAGTACAATCCGAGATGATGTATACAATAGATAAACAAAATCTGATTTTCTGGGTGAACTCCAATTTCAGCAACTCAGTAAAACTGCCATATCTCGAGCTACAGACGTCCAAATCAGATGATCTTTATATGGTTGGAAAGCTTATAAAATTATCTACAACTTTTGTTCACAATATTTTTTCTGATTCTGTCAATAAATTGGTCAAAAACTGAACTTAACCGAAACTGTTCCCGAATTCCAGACTGTGTAGTAACTCCAACTTGAAACAGGTATATCTCTTAACTCATAATAGATATTAAGGTGATTCTTGTGGGATTGGAAAGATATAGAAGTCTAATTATTCCCAGTAAAATTTCTTAAATTTCCCATGAACGGATTTTAAGTTATTTCTAAAACATCCCAGACTGATCCAAAAATCAGCAAAGGACAGAACTATTTTAACCTCATATTCAACTATTATATCTTGATCAAACTTAATATTCTTAACCATGGAACTTGTAGGCATGTCTACAAAACTCCAGCACACATTACAAAGATCCAAATCACACATTATCATAATAACAATCCATCAATCACACAATTGTTCACACCACAAACTGACTCTTAACACAATCCAAACTTAAAATTAACTCGCAACTACTATCGTTCTTATTACATAGGGGTTTTTCCTATTTCCTAATTAAGCTTCTCATAAATCTTAGGACGACCTAACTCCGCCCTTAATTGGTCAATCTCTTTATAAGCTTGCTCCTTAAGTTCTTTTTCCTTCAACAACTCATCCTTCAAATCCACCTCATGGAGAGCCAATTCACGAGCTAATGCCACCGTGGCTTGTAAAGTCAATGAGGAATCATCTGCAAGTGGCACGGTCCAAATACCCTTGTCATGCAAGAAACAAGGAAAATGCCGAAGTGCACCCTTTAGCGTCTTGTCCGAGCGTAGACCATGGTAGTAAACAAATGCATTGAAAGCGACATCCTCCATACTTGTCTCCACGGTTGCCCGGCTCACTCGGGTAATGAACTTTGACTCCACCTTAGGCTCCTTAGTGGTAGGATCCCTTTTCTTGACCCATAACTCCGTCTCCCAATAGGAATCCATCCATGGATGACTATACTCTGCACTGCGGTACTCCAAAGTAGCTTCCCAGTCGTAGTAGTAGTTGTCCAAAGTTCTTGTCAACATATCATGGAAGAAAGCATCAGCCTTAGGAACCACGATATGAAACTTCGTAGTCCACCCCATAACTACATCCTCCATAGGTGTATCACCAACTCTTGATTCAGCATCAGATAGCTCTTGATCACCCTCTTCATTTGGCTCCTGGGGTTTGAAACGGGCAACATACTGTGCAGCTGACAGACGGGGATGAGGAGGCATCTACAAGATTTAGACATAGATTAGATAGAATCAATGTATTTTCGCAATAGAATAAAGTAGAGGAAGCATAAAACTTTAGTAATTAACAAGGTGAAAAGAGGAAGCATGAATTAAGTGAAGTATGGATGCTATCAACGACCATTCTAACTAGGCTTGCGTCCTACAGTCAACACGGCTCCGATACCAATCTGTCACACCCATTTTTAAGGACAAAAATAGGATGCATAAAGTACTCATGTGCGCCCCAGGTCATGATCGCACACATAAGCAGACAAATTACATAATATCATCACAGTGCTTATTACATAGCGAATAAATACTTAAGACATAGTCTTGAACGATAAATAATAATATCTAATAATAATCTCCAGCGGAAACTCCACACAGGGACACGGTTGACTGGTTGACACCAAGACTAGTACTCATTACGATAATCTTCCTCATAATCTTCATCTGTTATGGTGGAAATAGCAAGAGTGAGTCCATGTCGAACTCAACAAATATAACACAGGGTTCATGAGGCTCAAATGGCTAGACACTGTTTAACTGCGGTTAGCTTTTAATCATATATTCGACAATTGAATAGCTTCAAGATAAACCACTTCCCATTAATGAACCAATGATCAATTGCAGTAATGATAACGAATAACATTAACAAGAGCATAATATTAATCAACAATAATTAAACATAATATAACAATGGTGATCATCTATCTGTAAATGTTCCAAGGCCGCTCGTATCCATGAGCACGGCTAGTATACCAGTTTTTAACTCTGCGTAGAGGTGTACACTTTCACTGTGAGTCATGATTACCAAATGAGTGGGGAGATCAAGCCCAAACACTAGAGAACCATATAAAGCCACTCAAGAGTTCGTCTAACAAGTTAGGGCCATTAGATTCACTCGGCAGGCAGATGTAGAACCCCCCTTCCCTGTGGCACAACAACCGCAGCCTATACACACTAGGCCAGGGGCTCGCACTACACCCAACGTGTCAAGCCATTCTTACGCCATTTAAGGTAACCACTAACTAGCTAGAAAAGGTCTCTTGAACAACTAAAGCCAGAGCCATATAGCCCTTACAGCTGTACTGTATATCCCGGATGATCACGTACAGATAAGTCCTTACGGAGAGTAACTAGAGCACCAAAAATAACACACATGCTCTAGCCCCCTTTTAACAAAAATTAAACCATCTTAATGATTGATTGCTGGATCCATTAATCATAATGCAAGATCATTGTTCTTAGTTTAAGCACTAGCCATAGCTACCCATATGCATACCCAAGGTTGACAAGGAATCAAGATAACAATCACTAATTATAATCTCTAAGGTTGTCAAGGTAAGCATATGCATATGTATAATAATTCAATGAATAGGTAGCAAGGATAGTCCTGTGTTATACTTGCCTTGATCAAAGCTCTCCAAACAATACTGCTGACTTGGCTCAAAGTAATACTCCGAATCGTCCAAGTACTGCTCACCTTCTATACTCGATCATCAATCAACAACATACATGCATCCAATCAAACATACACGAAGCAAACAAATAGATATAATTAGAACAGTACACCAACAGTAACAAAACAGTAATAAAAGTTTATGAAACTCTTCTACACGTTTCTACGATCACACAGACGCAAAGATCACCAAAATCGGAGTTAAAACGTGAAAGTTATGAATTTTCTAAGATTTCCTATAGATAAATAAATACTTAATTATAAACTCGAAAAATAAATTATCAAAACTAACTGTACATCTACACTAACATGTAGAGTTCGCAAATACGAACCTAACGCAACTTGAACGGATCAAATCGGAGTTAAAACGAAGATTTTATGACTAAAACAATCCTAGTGGCAAAACTGTAAATACCTGAAAACGTATTTTTGATTTAACCCGGAAGAAAATACGCTTTCAAAATGCGAAAACGTATTTTTCTGGAATGTGCCAAGGACTGCGGGTTAGTTTCTAAAAACTTGAGGGTCTCTTTAGAAAGATTACCCGCGAAGGGGTATCTTCTAATCTGAGCCATCGATTCAAAAACGGACGGCTCACGCTCGTCACAGAGGAGACCGGCGGCGCCTCCGCCGCCCCGCCTCGACACCACGGCGGCGCCATGGCCGGCGACTCGCCGGAGACACGATTCTCGGCCCACGCTTCACTACAGGACGCTCGGATAGTACCAAAAGAAAAAGGAGCTCGGTGCGAACTCACCTAGGGCGTCAATTCTGTCGGTCACTAGATGAAAACGACGACCAGCTCGTCGGAGCGGACGACGGTGCGGCTGTACACGAAATTATCGCATTAATCACCTACCAAACCAAATTGAGGGCACCCACGTATTCGTGAGGTCATACTAAAGCTATTGGAACAACTTACCGTGACCAAAAAAATGACGTGCTTGTCGAATTGGGTCCGATGGCGGCTTCTAGGGTTGCGGCGGCGGCAATAGCTTAAACGGTGGTGGTTGCATACGGTTTGATCTAAAATCGACAGGCGGTAGCTCGGCTCTAGCTTATATAGAGCTAAAACTCCTCAATTTGGTTGGAAATCGCGAGTTATTCGGGTTTGATACGGTGGATACGGTGCTAGAGACCGGCTCGGTCACGAGTTCAAGATGGAAGACGAGACTGACAACGGGGTCCCGGTCGTCAGCGAAACAGAAAGAAAAGAGGAGGGCGCGGCTATGGTGTTGGCCGACTGGATCGGGCCGCGCGGCTGCTGGGCCGACCCACCGACGCGAGCAAGATAGCAGGGGAAGAACTTGGGCTGTCGGTCGCTGGGCCGCCGGGCCTATCAGGTAAGCAGGTAAGCTTTTCCTTTTTTTTACTTGCTTTCAAAATTATTTCAAATACATTCTAATCTAAAATAAAATAAAATAAAACAAATCCACACCACACAATAAAAATATATGCAACAGCATGAATGCAACACAAAATTTATTTTATTATCATTTTAAATTGGCCATTATTTATTATCTAAATTATTCTAATTTTGTTATCTCTAAAATTTGGGTGTTACACCAAATAACAATAAAATTTGCTACAGTGTCATTTTGGCAACTAAACCGGCCCTTATATATGCCCTTATATAATGGGTGGCGGCGGCCGGAACGGCGACAACGGTCCGAGTCGGGCGCTGACGGTAGGTAGGCTCCAATAGGCTCCAAGAGCGGAAAATTTCTGTCTTTGCCATCCTACCTAAGGATGAAAACGGTCGGAAACGGTCGGAAACGGACTTACGATATAGAAAAACGAAAACGGTCGGTTCGGGATATTTCTACATTTAGCAATTAAAGAGTACAAAAAATGGTTGAAAATGGTTGTGAAACCAATTGAAACTGACAATTTTTCATGTTAAAAAACGGTTTATAATATAGAAAACGAAAACGATCAATTCGGAATATTTCTGTTCCGTTTTCATCCCTAATCCTACCCGATGGCCAGCATCAGCCACATTTGATATCCACCAAAAAGAATTCGGGGGTGTTTGATTAGTTCCTCGAATACTAATTAGAAGGACTAACAATGAGTTTATTATAAAAATAATTACACAGATCAAGGCTAATTTGCGAGACGAAGCTATTAAGCCTAATTATCTCATTATTAGCACATGTTACTATAGCACCACATTTGATAAATTATGGACTAATTAGACTTAATAGATTCATCTCGCAAATTAATCTTAATAGCAAACATACCCGTGCATTACAACGAGAGAAAAGAAAACCCTAAACGGGCATGGCAAAGAACTGGAAAAATCAGAAGCGGTAAAAAAACAAGCTTGAGGTCCGACGATCAGACGGAAAAAAACGTGGAATCTGAGCCATGGAAAGTAGAACGTGGAAAACTATAGTCAGAAACAAATAGAAAAAAGATTCTTGGAAAGAAAAAAGACTCCGGACATGAAACGGGAAAAAGGAAGCGGTAACCGAGTCTGAGCGAAAGATTTTGCCGCAATTCATATACAAATTTATATTCTTTTAATTTTTTATTTGGATTTGTATTAGAATTCCTATTGAGTTGGCTAAGGATTAATAGATCTATTTGATTAGGATTTCTAGTTGTTCATTTTACCTTTAAGGAGTCCTGCATATAATCATATATAAAACAGGAAGGCTGTAGACAGAAGGAGAAAAAACATTTTTGACATTCATGGAGTTAGTTTGGGGAGGTGCACGAAAAAATGGGTTGAAATTTTACCTGTTTTATTATTAGGTGTATAGGTATATATAGATAAAAAAAGTTCATCATCGATGGACTCTAATAGAACTTGGAAATAAACTCTGAATGGAACAAATTTCATGGCTGATGGACTCTAACCAGAACTGAAAAACGGAAATAAAAAAGACATCAAAACAAGAAAAGGACTCAAAGGAGTTGAAAAAAAAAGACGCAACTTGGAAGAATAGAAATTTAAAATACATCAAAACATGTAAAAGACCCTAACCGGAACTAAAAAAGAAATCGGCAAAATATATGGAAACAGGAAAAGCCTCACGTCCTCCGGTCCGTGACAAACAGCCTCTAAGGTAGAAAAAAAAAGAAAAGTACGAACATTTTTTTGGAAAGAAACATGAAAGAAGATAAAAATAGAAGAGAAGAGAAATAGAGATATTCTTTCCTATTTGGATTAGGATCCTATTCACTACTCAAATAAAGGACTCTTTTTTTATTAGGATATTAGGATATACGCATAAGTAAAGGTTATATATATAAGTTCGTACTGAAGAAATTCTCCATTATCCGGTAATTAGAGGGAGACGGACCAAAAATTGGATGGACGAAAAAAAGACCTGAAATTTTGCCTCTTTATTACTATATATAATATATATAGGTATATATATAATATAATATAGATTTATGCAATTAGTTTTGTAATTAGTCTATGTTTAATACTCCAAATTAGTGTCCAAACATCCGATGTGACACGGATTAAACTTTAGTCCATTGAACCAAACAAACGAATCTTTAAAAGTGGAAATTAGAGAATATCTAGCGCAAACTCTATGGCACAGTGGGTGGCGCTCCGAGCAGAGCGCGCGACCCTCGCTCGTGGCTAGGGTTCCGACGAGGACCTTACCAGTGTCGGAGGATGGAGTTAGGGTTCTGAGGTGATTTCATCTCCTCACCGCCATGCTTGGAAGGAGGCTTTGGGGGTGGTGGGGCGAGGCAGCGGAAGATGGCGGTTGGGCGGGGTTTGCGGCAGGGTCGAGGGCGGGGGCGGGTGGCGCTGTGAGGCGGCGGGAGCCACCCGCCGACAGTGATGAAAAGCCTAGGGCGGGGGTGTGGGTGAGGATGAGGACTTTGCCACTGGCACGCTGCCCTATGGTTATGGGAGAGTGTAAGGTCCAAATGGCTAGAGGGGGTGAATAGCCTATTTAAAAAAATCTACAACAACACTTAGAAACAAATGATTAGTATTTAAGATGGCGAAGCGAGTTTTGCACTAGCACTACAAGAAGGTTGCAAGCCACCTATCCTTTCTAGTTTCTATAATCTCTAAAGTAGCACACAAGACTATGTCATTAGTTACACCTAGGTGACAAGCTAAAGCTAAACAAGAGAACTACACAAGAACAACTAAACAACGATAAGTAAAGGATGTGATGGAAGATTATACCGCCATGTAGAGGATTGAGCCAATCACAAGAGAGAATACCAATAGAGACCAATCACCTCGGAATCAAATATGACATAATGATTTTTTACCGAGGTTTACTTGCTTGCCGACAAGCTAGTCCTCGTTGTGGCGATGCACTCACTTGGAGGTTCACGCGCTAATTGGCATCACATGCCAAACCCTCAATAGGGTGCCGCATAACCAACACAAGAGAGGATCACACAAGCCACGTGCATTCCACTAGAGTACCTTTTGGCTCTCCGCCGGGGAAAGGTCAAGAACCCCTCACAATCACCACAATCGGAGTTAGAGATAAGCACCTTCCTCCGCTCGACGATCCACGCTGCTCCAAGCCGTCTAGGTGACGGCAACCACCAAGAGTAACAAGCGAATCCCGCAGCGAAACACAATTACCAAGTGTCTCTAGATGCAATCACTCAAGCAATGCACATGGATTCTCTCCCAATCTCACAAAGATGAAGAATCTATGATGGAGATGAGTGGGAGAGGTTTGGTTATGCTCACAAGGTTGCTATGTCAATGCAAATGGGCGAGAGAGTGAGCAATTGTCGGCCAACGAGCTTATATAGGAGCCCCCTACGAATAGAGCCGTTGGGCTCACTGCACAGCACAAAACGGGGCTCACTGCCCAGCGTCCGGTCGCTCCACCGCGACCTCCCCGATGAACGCCACGTGTCTCACTTTGAATTTCGTTTGTTTGATTGTAATGGTTACTTAAAATGATATAGCACTCAACATAGATCGATCGGACGCGTCGCTCGGCACGACCTGACGCGATAGCGGAGTCCGGTCGCACGCTCACGCACACATCCACGCACAGTGGTCGACCGGACGTGCCGGTCCCGTGACTGACCGAACGCGCTGGTCAGACGAAAGCGCGCACCGCAGAGCCGTGACCGGACACGACAGTGCTAGCGTCCGGTCATTTCCAGTAAGCCCCCAAGCGCGACCGGACGCGTCCGATCACAAGACAGAAACCGCGCGCACCACGGAACACTGACCGGATGCGTCCGGTCGTTCTAAGACTGCGTCCGGTCCAGCGTCCGATCACCCAGTGACCTCCATTCACCTCTATTTCTTCACCTCCGGCGTAGTAGAAAATAGGCGTTTCATTTCCAAAAAAGCGCCGAATCCCACCTCGCAAGCTCGGCGGGAGGAAGAGAGGAACCCAAACCCTCTCTGCCGCTCAAACTCCACTGCCTTTGCAAATGTGCTAACACCATCAAGTATACACCCCCATGTGCATGTGTGTTAGCATTTTCATAATCATTTTCTCAAAGGAGTTAGCACCACACTAGATCCTAATGCATATGCAATGAGTTAGAGCATCTAGTGGCACTTTGACAACCGCATTTCACAACAAGTTTCACCCCTCTTAATAGTACGGCTATCAATCCTAAATATGATCACACTCGCTAAGTGTCTTGATCACTAAAAACAAAATGGCCTATGGTTATCACCTTTGCCTTGAGTCCATTTTGCTTTTCCTTCATTTCCAAGTCTAGAACACCTTGATCACTTGAGCCATCATGATCATCACCATTTGCTTCACCACGTGTAATTGTGCTACCTATCTCATTCACACTTGATCAACTAGATTAGCATATAGGGTTTCATCAATTCTCCAAAACCAAACTAGGACTTTCAAAGAGTAGGTTCGAGGAGGCGAGGATTGACAGTGGGCTACGCGGTGGGGGCAAGGATGAGGACAGCATAGAAGGACTTAACTGTGTCCAACTCTGAAATAGTAGTATTAGAACACCTCAGCAGCCTTTTTTATAAATTATACGTCATTTTCCATATATTGAACGAATAGTGCATCATGCATCACTCCATATACACGAAACGCGTGCGTGTGCAAACCCGCGCCAGGCTTACTACTACGTAAAATCTTTTCCGAGGCGGTGGGGTTTAATTAGTGGAGGTGGGCGGGTTGGGTGGCCGCCTCCATTAATCAGTGGCAGGGCCACCGGCCGAGCACCCGCCTCGTTTAAGACTCCCGCCTCTGTTAATGTTTGATTAACCGAGGCGGTTGACCTAAGGCAACCTCCTCCATTGATGCATTAAAGCAACCACCTTGGTTAACAGACATTAACCGAGGCGGGCGGCTAAAGTCACTCGTCTCCGTTAATCTATTAACTGAGGCAGTTGTTGTAAGGTACCACCTTGGTTAATCTATTAACTGAGATGGGCGAAGCAACCGCCTCTGTAGGTCCGGATTAACCATGACCTTTGGATGGAGGCAGTTGTGTTGCCCGCCTCGGTGAATCAATTTTGCCCACCTCCAGTAAGTTTTGTGTAGTAGTGGCTCTTGACGTGGTGCATCATGCATGTTTGGTGAAAACGTGGTCTGATGGTGCTCGCCCAAGTAGGTTGATCCCACGATGAAACTGAAAATCGATGACTCGAGGAGTTGCTTTGCTTGCACCAATCACCTTTTAGGGCTTGTTTGGATTTTGTCGGATTCACCTCAATCCACGTGTGTTGGGGTGGAATTTAGTTCAAGTTTCACTTCAATTCACTCTAACACATGTGGATTAATATGAATCCGATTACATGCAAACAAGACCTTACTAGTTTCAAAATTAAACACGTCCAAACTCTATACTCCCTCCATCTCACAGCAAGTACACTTTAACATTTGAAATTTATGTTCAAATAAGTGTACAATCCACCTAGTTCTAGTATTTTTTTCTTACTTTCTCAAAGTTTCAAAATACAATCATTATACGTTGAAATAACTATATAGCATTGATTTTCTTCGAAGATCTCAAAAAGAATGAAAGCAATTCTAGATGGACTATTTGTTAAAATATATAAAATTTAACCAAATGTATAGATAAAAATATTAATACTGATGAAATCAAACAAAAAATACTACAAAAATAAATCTCATAATAAATAATAATGATACTTTTTTTGTATACTCTCTCCTTCCATTAAAAAATGTAAATCTCATTTTCTAAGAAGCAAAAAAAAAAATTGGCCAATTTTATAGAAAAATTATCAAAATTTATATTTTAAATATATTTATCACAAAATTATATTCATGCTTAGTATAATGATACTTATTATACATCTAAGCATTTATATATGATATATTTGGTTAAATTTTATATTTTTTACTCCTTAAAAAGCGAGAGTTATGTTTTTTAAATAAAAAAGTATCATAAATATTAATATTATATATATAATTAGTCAAAGATACTTTAATTCGCAAGGACGGAGGAGGCAGGTCCGGGCATACCCTCAAGTTCTCATTTTTTTAGTCTAAAATACTTTAGTCTAAAAAATACAATTCTCATTTTTTTATAACATAATTTAAATCTATATCTCTTATAAAGCTAATCCCCACTATATGTTCTGTCTCAACATGCAAAACATCTACATCATCTTCCACTAACATCCATGTCATGTCCTTAACTTCCAACCTCTTAATGCAAACTACTCACGTCATCTTAAGTTCTATCTCAACATGCAAGACATCCACATCATCTTCCACTAACTTCCAGCCTCTTAATACAAATCTATCTAGGTCATCTCAAGTTCTATCTCAACAATCAAGACATCCACATCATCTTTCACTAATAGCAATGTCATGCCACTAACTTCTAACCTCTTAATGTAAGCTATCTAGGTCATCTCAATTCTATTTCAATATGCAAGACATCCACATCATCTTACACTAATAGCCATGTCATGCCACTAATTTCCAACCTCTTAATGCAAGCTATCTAGGTCATCTCAAGTTCTATCTCAACATGCAAGATATTCGCATCATCTTCCACTAATAGTCATGTCATGCCACTAACTTTCAACCTCTTAATGCAAGCTATCCAGGTCATCTCAAGTTCTATCTCAAAAGCAAGCTAGATATTCACATCATCTTTCACTAATAGCCATGTCATGCCACTGACTTCCAACTTCTTAATGCAAGCGATTCATGTCATCTCAAGTTCTGTTTCAACATGCAAGATATCTACATTATGTTCCACTAATTATCCACATCATCTTTCACTAATAGACATATCATGCCACTAACTTTCAACCTCTTAATACAAGCTATCCATGTCATCTTTACTTAATCTTATTTTTTTAATTTTTTGCAGTCTCCACAGCAAATACGCGGAGTATCTTCTAGTTTTGATTAAAGTTGCAAAAAAGTATCACTCCCTTCTTTCCAATCTATAGGTCATTTTTTTCTAGATACATAACTTTTATATTTCTGTATCTAGGTACATATAAAAGCTATGTATCTATAAAAACCAAAGCGACCAATAATATAGAAGAGAGGGTGGTAAAAATTTATAGCACAAAATAAGTATCATTAGATTAATTACGGAATGTATTATCATAATAATATTATTTGGAGACATAAATATTTACACTATTCACTACAAATTTGATTAAACTTGAGTTTGTGCTGGTATGAATCACATAATTATTTTTAAAGGAGAAGGGAGTACAATTTAAAACAGAGAATATGGTTTTTCTTTATAAAAAAAGTTGCCACCTTGGTTACTCTCGGGTAAATAAATTTTCCTATGTTTCATTTGGTTTTTCGTGTTTTGTTCTCTGCCTTGTGGATTTTCCCAAAGTGGGTTTCTACCTTTGCTTGATCTTTCCTCTGATTTCCCAGGGTTTGTACTTTTGGTGGATTTAGATTTTTTGCGGACTCCTTTTGCTATTCTGTGACGCTTCTCTCAGCAACACCGCCCCGCCTGTGGCCATCTCCCTTGCGGCACCTCGCTCCCGCCAACCCCGCAGCAGCAACGGCCGTGCGTCCTCCCTCTCCTGGAGCCTCAACCGTAGGTAGTCTTCTCTCTTTTTATTCTGTCATTTTTTTTAAACGAGATGCAGATTAGATCCAATATATATTCAGTTAGATGTCAATAGCAATTATATTGTGTCTTGTAAATTTCTGTTCTAAAATTTGTGTGCTTGCCTTGTTGTTACCTAAAAATTTCCGCAGACTTTGTGCTCCTCTTAACGTTTAAACACTGCAATTCATCTATGCCGTTCCTTTGCTGACGGAGTTACATACCTATCGCTGATGTTTACTACAGCTTATGACCCGCAAAAGGCATCTAGAGTATTCTGCTAACCATGGACAAAACTGCAAAAAGAAGGTTACTCACGCGGATCAGTTATTTGGAGGTCACACATTGCCGTGAGGCACCATAGATAGAATTTACTTTATCATTTTAACATCGCTTTTTTTATGTGTATATAACAGGCCCCTCATTGGTTTCAGTTTGTGGTATAGGTGCCTCCAGCAATGAAATGCTTATGAATGATGCTTCAATCATGTTGCCTTCTTATTTAGCAAATCGTATTTCGGAACCTGTTCTCACATTACATGCAAATGCTTTATTACCGAGGTGAACACAGAGGCCTCACATGCCATAAAAAAGGTATTTTTTTTGTCTTTTCAAATTAGGCATGACAATAATGCTACGATTTTTTCCCCCTTGGTCCATCCCTTGGTTCTAAGGTAATAAATAGCAGTGGTAGCGGCCGCAATTGCGGCCGCAATAGCGATAGCGGCCCATTACCGCTACTGCTACGAGGTAGTGCTCTGAACTTTGCAACTTGGAACTTTGCGGCCGCAATTATGAATAGCGGAGCAATATTGCGGTCGCAATTGCATGTAGCAGCCTGCAATAGCGTGGAAGCAAAGAACCCTAATCAGCCTAGCCCACTACGACTCACAACCCCAACTTAAACACACTCACACATCGAATGTAGACTCCAAGTCTAGGTTCAGATGTTCTTTAAGTGTAATTAAATGTCTATTTATACTCATTATTCATGATATATGTACTTAAAATTATGTGGGATTATCGGATGCCACTATTGGAACTTATCGTCCGCAATAGCACCCGCTATCCGCAATCCGCTACCTCGACGCCAATCCGCTACCAACATGCTATACGCTATTTATTACCTTGGTTCTAACCCAGGTTGTGTTTCAAGGTTTCTACCCCTTACCTTCCTATGCAACAGATATACCATGACCAGGACTTTATGGCGAAGCACGGAAAAAAGAAAGAAGAGGAGGTAAGCATTCATGTTCTAAGTAAAAGGCATGGGTAATTAGTTTCCATGCTATTTTCCCCTCTATCAACCCTTGGTTCTAACCCAGGTTGTGTTTCAAGGTTTCTACCCCTTACCTTCCTATGCAACAGATATACCATGACCAGGACTTTATGGTGAAGCACGGAAAAAAGAAAGAAGAGGAGGTAAGCATTCATGTTCTAAGTAAAAGGCGTTAACATTTTTCTTCCTTCAGCCACCAAAGCCTTTCCTTCGCCTTCTTGGTGTACACTGATATTTTCAGTGATATATGATTCTTATATACAATTTGTACTCTGATTATTATTTCCAATATATTTGATATCCACTTCAATTTAATTCTTTTAGCTCAGATAAAATGACTCCTGCCTGATACTCTTCAATGATGTATGCATATTCAGATACTTTAGTTTCTGTTTCCTCCCCACTCAAAAAATATTGGCATGTGCACCTACACTGCCCAAAGTGCTCTACATAAGACAACCATGCATGGGTGCTTCTATATTGCTTTTGTTCACATATATAATATTTTGAGTCAATGTAGCATACTGTTAGATATCATGCATTTATTTGCAGTACTGCCTTTGTGTAATGACAATTACCATAAAGATATACTAATGTTTTCTTCGTTCAAAAAATTCAATGCAGGAGGGTGTCATATGCATACCACCTATGTGCAGTAATTGATCTCAGATATCAGCATTAGCCTAGGATGACTACAGCTGTGATCTGTTATCCTACATGTACGCGTGACATCTATAGAAAATGTATGACCATAACTGCTATAGTCATTCAAAAACAACTCAACACTGTTTTCCTTTTACTAAATTACATGTTCCACATTCTTTTTAATACCCTTTATTTGATTGTTCGTGCGCACATTTTATTGTTGCTACCTTTCTTTGTTCTTATAGTACATGATGTGCAATGATACTTTCTTAGCGGACGACCTAACGTCCTCCACTGAGCCTAAAACCTTTCTCGCATGTCTAACTGTCACACCTCAAAATTTTTAATTTTGGGTTATGCTTAGAAAACAATAAATAAAATAAATAATTTCAATATTTGAATAAATTTATTAGATAAAGTTAAGTTGTTGCTAATTTAAATATAGAAAATTATGGTTTTAAACTTTTTCATATTAATTTGATAATGTGGTGTTTGTGTGATGCTTGTCTTTGGTGTTGGTGAGTGCTATTATTTTTTAAAATACCATAGGATGACGTTTACTTCTTATCGGAAATTTTTTTGGCATTTTCTGGATTTAAAATTTCAATTTTCGTGAGCTTAATCTTTTTCCTTGATCTCTTCATCAATATTTTCATGAGCCCAAACCTATTTAGTTGAGTTCCTTATCTTTCCAAGAGTCTCCAGGATTTTTCCCGTGATTTTTCTGAGCTCCGGGCTATTTTTCGCGGCTTAAAAGGTAATTCTAGATTTTCTGGAATTATTTTTATTCGCTGAATTAAAATAATCCCGAAATTAAGAAAATCTGAAAAGTTTCCAAACCCTACAACTATATATATACTGGCGTAGCCCTCGACGTCCTGGTTTCAGAAGTACAACCCTTATCGCGAGCCGCCGCTCGTAGCTTCCTCCACCCCTCGCCAAAGTTCTGCATCTACAGCTTGCATTCCGGTGAACTCTCCGGCGAGCTTTTCCGGCGAAACCGTCGCGTCCCGACGCCAGCCACCACCACCAAGAGGCAGCCCTCGTCGTTCTCTACACCGTGGTATATCCGTTTGTGCGAATCCATTGCTGTTTCATCGAGTTCCCATCTCATCTTGCTTCTCTCTGACGAGGTTCCACCATGGCTGACCAAAGCTCCTCCAAACTCAAGGTAGAAGATGATACTATTTACAGTTTTGTCACTAAACTTGTTTTGATCATAAAATCTCCGTTTTAACTCCGATTTGACCCGTTCAAGTTGCATTAGGTTCATATTTACGAGCTCTATATGTTAGTGTAGCTGTACAGTAGGTTTGGAAAATTTAATTTTTACGTTTATATTAAAATAATTATTTATCTATAGGAAATCTTAGAAAATTCATAACTTTCATGTTTTAAATCCGAATTTCGTGATCTTTACGTATGTGTGATCGTAGTAACGTTACAAACTTTTTATACTGTTTTGCTACTGTTGGTTTACTGTTTTAATTATGTTTCTTTGTTTGCTTCGTGTATGATTGCTCGGATGATTGTGTGTTAATGCTTGATGATCGAGTATAGACGGTGAGCAGTTTCTTGATGATTAGAAGTATTATTTTGAGCTAGACCAGTAGTATCATCAGGAAAGCTTTGATCAAGGCAAGTATAACATGGGACCATCCTTGTTACCTATTCACTGAAATTATCATACATATGCATGTGTCCTCCTTGACAACCATAGAGATTATAACTTAGCTATTAATATCTTGTTTCCTTGTCACATATGGGTTACACATTTGGGTAGCTATTGCTAGTGCTTAATTATGAACAATGATCTTGTAATTTGACTAATGGATTAAGCAACCAACCATTAAGATGATTTTATTACTGTTGAAAAGGGGGCTAGAGCAAGGGGTTATATTGTTGCTCTAGTTACTCTCCGTAAGGACTTACCTGTAAGTGATAACCGGGATATACAGTACAGCTGTGAGGGCTATATGGCTCTAGCTCTAGTTGTTCAAGAGACCGTTTCTAGCTTGTTAGTGGTTACCTTAATTGGCGTAAGAATGGCTTGACACGTTGGGTGTAGGACAGCCTCTAGTCTATGAGTATAGCTGAGAAGAAATTGTGCCATTTGAAAAGGGGGGTTCCTACATCTGCCTGCCGAATGAATCTAATGGCCCTAACTTGATAGACGAACTTTTGAATGGCTTTATATGGTCTCTGATGTTTTGGGCTTTGCAAACCCATGCATTTGGAAATCATGACTCACAGTGAAAGTGTACACCTCTGCGCAGAGTTTAATAAACTGGTATACTAGCCGTGCTCACGGACACGAGCGACCTTGTGGATTCTTACATAATAGTTGATCACCATTGTTATATCATGCTTAATTATTGTTGTTACTATTATGCTCATGTTAATGCTATTCATTATCCTTATTACAATTAATCATTGGTTCATTAATGGGAAGTGGATTATCTTGATGCTACTTAATTGCTAATTATATGATGATTAAAAGCTAAATACAGTCAAACAGTGTCTAGCCTTTTTGAACCTCATGAACCCTGTGTTGTACTTGTTGAGTTCGACATGGACTCACTCTTGCTATCCCCCACACCCCAGTGTGTAGTAAGGTGTTGCTCAGAAGAAGGATAAAGATGTAGTGGAGTTTCTAGAAGTCTTTCAGAAGTGTTTGGCATACAGATCCACCAGTCAGCTGTCCCTGAGAAGAATGGAGCCTGAAGTTTAGTCACCATTCCGTGATACTCTGATGTAAGTGTTAATATAGCTATGTATATGTTATACAATAACATTGTTTCTGATACTTTTTTATTCTAACATATGTGTGGACTTCCTGGGCACACATATGATTAGTCTAGTTTTGTTCTTTAGAAAACCGGGTGTGACAGAGTGTGGCAGAACCGTCTAATCTAATGCCCTCCCAAGAGTACTTGTCTTCCATTAGACACTAAGTACCCAAGAGAGTGCACTAAATTCTGCGATTCCGTCGAGCACACCGGAGGGAGAACTCAAAAATCCACATTTTTACCTCAGGATCATAAATGAGAGATAAAGCTTACAACATCTTTACCATTTCTTACATCACTTTTAGTACAACATCAGAGTAATTCATTATTTGATTATAACAGCGGAATATAAAACGTTATCAGAGCTTTAGCGGAATGGAAATCATTGAAGGTCAAGTTTAAACATTACCATGATGAACATTTATATACATGAAATGATAATAGGTTATAAGTTTTTCCTTTGAAAACATTTTTGGTGGGAGTTAAAATAACACTACATCCGCACGTAAAGGAGATCCTCGCTGAGCCCACCAGGAGGTTTCCACACCCAAGTGTTAGCTCCAAAAACCTGTCACCTACAATAGGGTAGAACAAACCCTGAGTACTCAATTGTACTCCACAAGACTTACCCGTCAGGAGGAAAGAAAAGACTCCAAGGATATGCAAGGCTATCTGGCTGGTGGGTTATTGCAACTGCAGGAAGCATTACTAAAGGTGCATCCTTATATTCAATTTTTATTAGCAGTTATCAGTAGTTCATTAACCAACCATTCTAGGTAAGTACCTGTTCTACTTTCAAGCAAAGGTTGAGCCATCAGAACCATCTTTCCATCTTTCATCTTTCAGTTCTTACTACGATGCCCGGATCAAGTCATATCGGACTGCTTACGCGGCGATTCGCAAATCAATGTAGCCCAGCTGGGTACCCCAAAAAACACACGCCCCGCCTGTACCGAGGTACAAACGGGACCAACCCATTATCCTCCTATCAAGAGAACCGAGTCCCCGTCCATACTAGGACTCCAAGCCCCCGCCCTCTCGCGGTGCTTAGACCTCCTAATACCCATATATAATCCACCTTCAGTTGGTCCGGATGGAGCCGGAACCCATGACAAGAGAATAACAAGTCTTTCTAGCCTCCATCCGCTAGTATATGCTCGAGATAAGGAGATCTGTGACCTGACAACCATCTAAATGCAACAATCGGTCCTTAACCGACTCGGACAGGGAAACAATGTAACCCAGTGATGCCCTATTGGCCGCAGGACACCACTTGTCACATCCACCACTACCAAACCACATCCCTGCCCGGTCACCATTTCACCTGCCTTTATTTCTATGTTAACCATAGTGATAATAATGAACACCTATCGTGAACAACACCATGTTGTTTATGCTAACGAAACCTAAGCATGGCACTACACGGCCTAAACTAGTAAGACTCTTGTGTAGTAATATTTATGCAAGTGGGTTTCAACAGAACTCCTGAAACGTAAATGCACATATAACATAAATATCCTATTATCATTTCAAAATAAAGGTTATGCACCGGGGCTTGCCTGGGTAAACATCATTATAACTAAGTTAGCATTTCCATCCGCGGGGTGTGGTCACCATCACGCCTTCTTTTGGTTACTCCAGTTAATCCACCATCGTACCTAAATGGTATACATCGTTGCAATATGCTTGTCTAAGCGAAACATGCATAAACAAGATATTTAAAAGATAAAAGAGATAAGTTGGAGCTTAGCCATGGCAGCAGGTAGGCAAAGATGAATGTCGCGTGCGATCGCCGCTGGCTGCAGGCTTGCGGAAACAACGAAGTGCGGCTGCGCCATAGTGCTGCGGCAGTAGCATAGGCGTGCTGGGGTGTGGACGTCGGGGTATAGATGCCGGGATGCAGGGTCAGGTTGGAGGCAAGGAAGAAAGGAGCTAGATTGCTCGGCTACTGGTGCTACTAATAAAGACGCTCCAGCTGAATCCAACTTGATTGCTTGGTCAAGCTTGGCTGCGGCTCTCGTCAAAATTTTTGGCCAAGACAACAGGCTGCAAGCTACTGCCTCCTCCCTTGCTACACGGCAGGACCGTGCACGGAGGTGTGCAACCTGTGCAATCAAACAGGGCCCCAGATTCTTAGAGCCATAATTATAACAACCAATCAGACGAGGTCCAATACCCAATAGCCCCAGTCTTTGGGGCAATTGATGTCTCATGCATGTACTGAGTCCATGATGAGCACATGCATGTCTTGAGTCCGCGCTGCCAGTGCCATCCATCTGGCTCCATGGAGGTCTGCTCAAACTCGTTGATTCGCCAGGCCAACGAATCTCAAGTCCACTGATTTGCCGTAGAGCTAAACCGCCGATGAGCTGATGCGTGTAATATTTGAGATGTCTTCTGTGGCTAACTGTCTTGTATTCTTGTATTAGTATACTCGGAATTATTTCTTTTGGTTAATTACTTATTAAATGCTAAAGGTTCATTAGCTCGTGCAGACCTATAGTGCTGGACGTGCAGCATAGGCTATAGCCTGTAGGTACTATTCGTGATCTGTCTCACTGCTATACAATACTTTTCTTTTTAGAAAAAAAAGTGATACATTTTAGCATGTATATATATTTATGTGTTTGTCCACTAAATATAAAATTATTCTATAATCATGTTTTAAAAGCTTTTGAAAACATTCTCGTTTTGACTGCCCACGTAATGAAAGAAAACAAGAAGATGGATTAAATCCCTACCAGTCTGGATGCGCCCTGGCCGGTTAATAAAAATGGCGCGCAGGAGAAGGATGACTGACGCGCACGACACACTTCAGCGGAGGCAGCGCTCCAAGTAACCTCGCAGCGCACCGGTGATAAAAAGATTTCTTCGGATGAACAGTGTTTCTGCATGCTACCGTACCAGGCTAGAAATTCCAGTGAGCTGCAGTGGCCGACTACATTTCTGCGTGCTACAGTACTTTCTATGCGTCTACAGTATTCTTCGTGCTACAGTGTTCCTGCACGTTACAGTGTTGCCCTGCGTGTGCTCTAGTTCACTTCTGGCACGACGTGTAAGTAGGGCTGCGTGAATATGTGTGGTGTGCGTGTGTTTTGTTTCCAATTTCTTTTCGTTTATTTTCTCTTACCAAAATATATACGTAATTAAGTAAATTAAAACATCCCATTATTCTTTTGTTACTAATCTAAATACACACATGTATATATCCATTATGTAATTATACATATATTTATCTATAGAGATACACTCGGAAAGAAATAAATTTCTACACTACTTTAAATAATATAGCAACACGCTTATCAAAGCGAAATATGTGAGTGTATACCACACTTGTTTTATAGAATTTGTTTTCACGCTAAGTGATTAAAATGACTTATTCTAATTTTCTTATTAAGATCACAACAACATATTTTCACCTAAAATAAACTAAGTTACAACACTCATGTAGTTTTTTTTCTAACTATAGAATGAGTCATATAAGATTCGGTATCATTACATGTGCGATTAAAGTTTTAAAAACCCGAGAACTCGTTTTGCTAATTTCTTTTAGGCTTTAATCGCGTGCTAAGCTAGTAACACCAGGGGTGTTACATCCTTCCTCCCTTAAAAAGGATCTCGTCCCGAGATTCGGAACAAGAAACAAAAGAGGGAAACGCGATTACGTTTCACAGATCTGAGCTTGATAGGAGATTACACGACTTCGAATACTAACCACTCAGGAATCTAAAAACAACACAGCTAAAACAAATCTGATACAATTCACAACCTCTCTAGAAATCGACGAAGACGGGGACAATGGAAGAGTAGAAGGAAAACGATTATCCAGAACATGGCGTATGCCCAACAAAGCCAGAAACAAGAGACTAAGAGATAGATCATCGTGAACCCTAAGACCAAAACTAATCAGAGGTGGAATTGAACTCCTTCGGTAAAAACCAGATCCCTTCTTCTCAAGTTACACCATCACCTCTGACTAGCGACCATAGATCTGCGAGCAACGGCTGGATCTCGTAGCTGTGCCCTCAACTACTCCTTCCCGACTGCTTCCCGAGCTTCTCCTACCTGAGCGTTGACAGAGGAAGTCGATACTATGAGCTCTCTGTGCACACCGGAAGTGGAGGCGGCGTAGAGGGAAATCACTAGTGAAAGGTCACAAGGTGGGGAGGGCATCAGCCATGGTGCGCTCCCAGTGCGAGCTTGAGTGGGGAAAAAGAAGAAAGGAGGGGATGGGGTTCGATCGGCAAGGAGGCGTGCGAGCGATGGTGCCTAAGAGAAAAGAAAAGAGGGGGGGGTCCGGTACGGGGACGAGGGTGAAAATCGAGAGCCGACACGGGTGCCAGGATCAGAGGGGCGTACAGTGCTACAAGACGAGGCGAGTGCGGCACAGCGCCGTGGCCACGTGAGAACGGCACACGTGGGCCCCACCACAGACGGCGTCCGCAGGGCACGCAGTGACAGCGACCCGGCGTATGTAGCTTGACTGAACCGATCACAGGAACGACGTCAAGTCGGACAATGCAATTTCTCTGACCTACGTGCGGGCTAACTTTCCTGTTGCTTTTCTCTTTCTTCTTTTCCTTTCTTCAAAAAAATCATGTTACCCCTGTTACTTGGGTAGAGCACCGCTACATCAACTCGTTGTGGATTTCCCGTTTGAACACAAGGATATTTTTACTAAGGAGAATATTTATAGCAAGAGCGGTACTATGAGGTAACTTGGTAAAAGCGCTTGGTCAACAACCTTGATACCAGCGCGCGCCAAGCAACGTCACCATGTGGCAGCTGTTCCACAGGGGCCCTCGGTTCTGTCACGGCACCATAAGCTATTAACCAGGCAACTATTACCAACTTACTCGCAGTAAAGACAGTGGGGTTGTAGACCACAGAATCAGAGGAGTATTGCAAGGGGAAAAAATTCAGGCAACAAGGATTCCTTTCAAAATAAGGAACAAGTAAAGTAAATCCCAAGGCGGATTTAAATCAAGGGAATTCAAGTGTTCTGCCGGGACACCCACAATTAGTTGATATAGTGCCCTCTGTTTTCCAATCACGGCCGATCTGCTGCATCAGAATAGTTGTTCCCCTTGTAACCTGCTTGTTGTCGTCTCAAGAACCCTAAGCAAATCGAACGAGGTCTAAGGAAAATCGACGTAACAAACACAACAGATAAAGCAAATACTCATTACCAACGGCCTTACACGGGTGCAACATACAGGCATTCACTCTCCCACACTCGACACATCACTGCATCCTACAACCAGATGGTCTTAACAACGACGAACGAAAGACAACGAAAATGTTACAACACTGGAGGATAGCGATGAAAAACACTACTAGCGACGGCTACATCTCCTCTAGGACAACTAATCTACTTCGTCGACCCAAACGGCTTCATTCCTGGGCTCTTGAGGTTCTTCTACTGCACTAGGTTGAGGATCTGCTCCTTCTTGTGGTGGTGGCTGGGTGAGGGGAAGCAATGACTCTACTTCTGAGGCTTCCGTGGGTGGAGGTGCTGCAATACCGGTTCTCCTTCTCTCCAGTGGATGGACAGGGATTCCCTCCAAGATCATGGGTTCCTGCCTTTTCGTGGCCAGCGTCCTACGCTTGGCCCTGGTGATGAGATAGGCATCCTCCAACTCTTGGGCATGTCGCTCTTCATCCACCTTGAGTGCTTCCGCCATGGCAGTCTCTCGACTCTCTACGGCTGCCACATTGGTATACGCTTCAGCAAGCTGCACTTCGAGCATCCTGGAGAAGATCTTAGCTTCCTCAGCTCGGCGGAGACACTCCCTCAGCTCCGAGGCCTGCCGGTCGTACTGCTCATCCAAGGCAAGCAAGTATGTGGTCAGGTGCACCATGGTCGGGTTGTCCTCTTGCACATCCTGACCCCGCAAGGCCTCCATGCGAGCCCTCCATACTCGCCGATTCTTGTCCAAAGGTAGAAAGAACCGCATGGGGGTACGAGCTGATACATCTGGCCCAGGTAGGGTTGGCCAAGGCCCAATAAATTAAGGTTGCCCGGACCCCAACAGTTCTTATGCACACCCACTCGAGGAAAGGCCCAATGTCCCTAAAAGACTAGTCCAATAGGGGGAGGGTGGCTCTCTCTTTTAAGGTGGCTTCCTCCTCCCAAGCTAAGCAAGGTGGGATTATTCAGAGGCTCACACGGTCTCCGCCTGACTACAACTAGGCCACTTGGCCTTTTTTTGTTGCATCTTTACCAGCGGGTAATAGTGTAGGATGTCCTCATCATTCCGACCCCCCTTAAACAAGGGCCTAGCTCTGATACCAAATGATACATCCGGCTTAGGTGGGGTTGGCCGAGGCCTAATAAATTAAGGTTGCCCGGACCCCAACAGTTCTTATGCACACCCACTTGGGGAAAGGCCCAATGTCCTAAAAGACTAGTCTAATAGGGGAAGGGTGACTCTCTCTTTTAAGGTGGCTTCCTCCTCCCAAGCTAAGCAAGGTGGGATTATTCAGAGGCTCACACGGTCACCGCTCGACTACAACTAGGCCACTTGGCCTTTTTTCTGTTGCGTCTTTGCCAGCGGGTAATAGTGGAGGATGTCCTCATTATTCCCACCCCCTTAAACAAAGGCCCAGCTTTGATACCAAATGATACATCCGGCCCAGGTGGGGTTGGCCGAGGCCTAATAAATTAAGGTTGCCCGGACCCCAACAGTTCTTATGCACACCCACTCGAGGAAAGGCCCAATGTCTCTAAAAGACTAGTCCAATAGGGGAAGGGTGGCTCTCTCTTTTAAGGTGGCTTCCTTCTCCCAAGCTAAGCAAGGTGGGATTATTCAGAGGCTCACACGGTCGTCGCCCGACTACAACTAGGCCACTTGGCCTTTTTTTGTTGCGTCTTTGCCAGCGGGTAATAGTGTAGGATGTCCTCATCACGAGCAATGGGCTGCTCATAGATCTGGCACAGATGTCGCAAGGCTTTGCGGGCCACAACCTGGTAGGTGTCGCCGAAACGAAACCCAGTTGCGGTAACATTCCAGGCTTCAGTGATGTCGGGGAAGTCCTCACTCTTGCCAATGTAGACGGTGACCTAACATCGCTCAGTGCCATGCTTCATGTACTCACGGCCCTCATTGTCACACCCATTTATCGACCAAATGGAATGCTTACCCTTATGTGCGCCCAGAGATCAATCACACATAAGTTCACAAATTATAACAGAAGTATCATGGCAAATGTTATTACAGCACGATATTTAACACATAGTCTTAACATAAATGTAGCGGAAGTATAAATAAAAATCTCTCTCGTGGTAGCTCCAGTCACAGGTACATTGACTGGTTGACAGCAAGACTAGTAATCCTCAGGGAAGTAGGCGTAGTAGTCGCTATTACCTCCATCTGTTACCCATCCGGGATTTTTATCCAAATAAGAAGAATAAACAAGCGTAAGTACATCTCGTACTCAACAAGTGTAACATGGGGTTAATGAGGCTCAAATAGGCATAATCATGGGTTTATCAGCATGTAGCTTTTAGTTAACATGATTTTAGCATAACAATAGCATCAATAGGTCTCAATGTAAACAATAAACATATGATCCATGTGAAATGATTAATGAATAGCAAAAACATAAACATAAACAATTAATCAACTATTCCATAAGGGTCCAAGGCCACTCGTGACCGTGAGCACGGCTGTTATAACAGTTCTACACTCTGCAGAGGTTGTACACTTTCACTGTGAGTCGTGTTACCCATATGCCCGGGTTAATTACTCCCAAAACACTTCCAAGGTGAGCAGGCAGGGAATCACTATGAAGCCTTTCAAAGGTTCGTCTAACAAGTTAGGGCCGCTAGGTTTCAGAAGTCAGTCCGTGTGATACACACGCAGAGATCCACGGTCTGCTTTACCCCATTTGCGCCACAAGGGTAACCTCTAACAAGCTAGAAAAGGTCCTCATACTGAGCTAAAGCCAGAGCCATATAGCCCTCACAGTTGTACTGTAAATCCCGGATTGTCGCTTATAGATGAGTCCTTATGGAGAGCAATTAGAGCAACAAAACAACACACATGCTCTAATCCCCTTTATACAAGAATCAAAATCATATTTTAAATGTTTATTGCATATTCCTTTAATCAATTTACATGATCATAGTCCATGTTTAAGCACTAGCCATACTAATCAATGCCTCATAATGGGTATCAAGGTATAGGATCAATCTCTAAGTCATCCTTAACAAGGAATAAATGCACAATGATTTTAATTGCATAAGGTGAATAGGACAACAAGGATAATCCCATGCTATACTTGCCTTGCTCAAACTGGTCCTGAAGATCTTGCTCGTAGTAAGGCTCTTGATTTCCAACGAATTGCTCACCGTCTATACTCGATCAACCATTATCAACAACACACATCCAGAGGCAATCATGCATAGACAAACAAGACTATAATTAGAACAATACACCAACAGTAAGAAAATAAAATAAAAAGTCTTTAAAATGAATCTACAACTCGCTAGGATCACACAGACGCGAAGATCACGAAAAACGGATCTAAAACGACAAAGTTATGAATTTCCGAAGATTTACTATAGAAAAATAAATACTTTAATTAAATCTCGAAAATAAATTAATCTAAACCTACTGTACAGTTACACCATTAGATAGAGCTCGCAAATATGAATCTAACGCAATTTGAATGGATCAAATCGGAGCTAAAACGAAGATTCTACGGCTAAAACAATCTCAGTGGCAAAACTGTAATTAACAGAAAGCGTATTTTTCTTTTTCCGAAACAAATTACGTTTTCTTTTATTAAAAACGTATTTTACCGAATACGCTTTGGACCGCGGGTTCTATTCCTGAAAACGACAGGGACTCTTTAGCAAAATACGCAACGAAAGGGTATGTTCTAATCTACGCCGTCCATCGCAGATCTAACGGTCCAGATCCAAAGGGGAAGGAAGACGGCGGCGTCCAGTCATCGACGGCGACTCGCGCGGCGGCGCCATCGCCGGAGAACCCCTTCTCGCGCTACGGTGCACAAAAACACGAACGGAGGTCACCTGCGGGTAGAGAACTCGAACGCGAACTCACCTAGGGCAAGAGTAGAACCGGGGATGAAGAGAGGAAAGCTCGCGGCTCGGTATGGCGGGCGGTGGAGGCGAAGCTCTTGCGGTGGCTCGTCGGGACGGCTAGATCAGCTCCGAAAGGATGAGATAGACGCGGTATGACGCGGGGGTCGCGTTTTATAGCCCGGGGGTGTCACCAACTAAGGAAAGGAGGAGATTCGATCCACGATTCGAATCGGAGAAGGGAGAAACCGGAGCTCGCGATTTGGAAACCGGAGGAAGAAGAAAGGAAAGGTAGAAGGTGACGCTGACAAAGAGGACCCACCTGTCGGCGACTCCAGGCGGGACGCGGCCACGCGCGGGCGGAGCTGGGCTGCGGGCCGCTGGCCGGCTCGGCCCAGAAGAAAAACGGGCGCGCGGGGAGAAGGGAGCTGGGCCGCGGCTGGCGCTGGGCCGCGAGAAGGAACGGGCCAAAAACCGAGTGAACAGCATTTTTCTTTTCTCTTTTCTTTTCCGAATTTTCAAATCCATTTTTCAAATGATTTTCAAATCAAATTTGAATTTGATTCAAACCACTCAATGCAAAACTCCAGATGCAGCAACATGAATGCTCAAACATGTTCCTACCCTTATATTTGATTTTAAATTTATAAAATTATTCTTATTCTAAAGTTGCATGCTTCACAAAAATAAATATAAAAACCATATTTTTCCTATTTTTCTTTTCTTCAAATTTTAGGGTGTTACAATTCTACCCCCCTTAAAATGAATCTCGCCCCGAGATTCGACCGGTGCTTACTCAAACAGTTGCGGGTAGGTTTTTCTCAGATCCTCTTCTCGTTCCCAAGTAGCCTCTTCTGCGGTATACCGATTCCACTGTACTTTACACATCTTAATTGTTCTACTTCTTGTGACTCTGTCCGCAGTCTCCAAAATCTTAACCGGAAACTCCTCATATGTAAGATCCTCCTTAACAGTGAGTTCCTCTATCGGAATCTGTTCTTCTGGTACTCGCAAACATTTCTTCAATTGTGATACATGGAACACATCATGTACACCTGCCAGACTCTCGGGTAATTCCAATTGATATGCCACTTCACCACGTCTCTCTATAATCTTGAAAGGTCCAATATATCTTGGTGCCAATTTACCCTTCATGTTAAATCTCTTCACACTTCTCATGGGTGACACTTTCAAGTAGACATAATCTCCTACCTCAAAAGTCAACTCTCTTCTGCGAGTATCAGCATAACTTTTCTGTCTAGACTGGGCTATCTTTAGATTATCTCTAATCATTCTTACTTTCTTTTCAGCATCCTTTAATACATCAGGTCCAAACACTTGACTTTCCCCTGTCTGATTCCAGAACAACGGGGTCCTACACTTTCGTCCATACAGAGCCTCAAACGGTGCCATTTGAAGACTCTTCTGATAACTATTGTTATAAGAGAACTCTGCGTATGGCAAACTCTTATCCCAGCTAGTACCATATTGTAGAGCACAAGCTCTCAACATATCTTCCAATATCTGATTAATTCTCTCTGTTTGACCATCTGTCTGAGGATGATAAGCTGTACTGAAATTTAGTTTGGTCCCCAATGATTCATGTATCTTTTGCCAATAGTGAGATGTAAATTGAGTACCTCGATCAGACACAATCTTCTTAGGAACTCCATGTAGACTCACTATTCTCTCCATGTACAACTCTGCCAGTTTCGCACTGCTATATGTAGTCTTTACAGGCAGAAAATGAGCAACCTTAGTCAGACGATCCACTATTACCCAAATTGAATCATATCCTCGTTGAGTCCGTGGTAACCCAACTATAAAATCCATACCAACCTCTTCCCATTTCCACTCAGGTATCTGCATAGGTTGTAACAATCCTGCAGGCCTTTGATGTTCCGCTTTCACCCTTTGACATGTGTCACACAAAGCAACGTACTCAGCTACGTCTCTCTTTAAACCATACCACCAATATTTCTCTTTCAGATCTAAATACATCTTAGTACTACCCGGATGTATGGAATAAGCTGACTCATGAGCTTCACGCAGAATTGCCGTTCGGATTTCCCTATCTTCGGGCACACACAACCTTTTCCCAAACCAAAGCGTACCATTTTCATCCTTATGGAATCCTGGAGATTTTTCTTTCGCTATGTTTTCAGCTATTTCTCTCAACTTTTCATCTTTCAGCTGACCTTTACGGATTTCTTGCTCCAAAGTAGGCTCCAATACTAGTTCCACTGCATTAGTAGTAAATCCTAAGTTCAGATACTTACACTCAGCACACAATTCCTTTGGCATAGGCATTACTTGTATTTCATTTGCATAACTCTTCCTACTAAGAGCATCAGCGACCACGTTAGCCTTTCCGGGATGATAATGCACTTCTAGATCATAGTCTTTTATCAACTCCAACCATCTACGCTGCCTTAAGTTCAAATCTGTTTGAGTGAAGATATACTTGAGACTCTTGTGATCAGTGTATATATCACTTTTGTGTCCAATCAAATAATGCCTCCATATCTTTAATGCATGAACCACTGCAGCTAATTCCAAATCATGGGTAGGGTAATTTAACTCATGCTTCCTTAACTGCCTCGATGCATATGCCACAACTCTACCTTCTTGCATCAGAACACATCCCAATCCCAATCGAGATGCATCACAATAGATAGAGAAAGGTTCATTCAGGTCTGGCAAAACTAAGACAGGTGCAGTAGTCAATCTTTTCTTTAATTCCTCAAAATTAGCCTGACACTTCTCGGACCACACAAACTTAGCATTCTTTTCCAACAATGCAGTCATTGGTTTTGCAAGCTTAGAAAATCCCTCTATAAACCTTCTATAATAACCAGCCAATCCCAAAAAGCTACGGATCTCACTTGCATTGGTAGGTGGTTTCCAATTCAATACATCCTTCACCTTGCCAGGATCTACTGATATTCCTCCATTTGAAACGATGTGACCCAGAAAAGAAACTTCCTTAAGCCAAAACTCACATTTACTCCTCTTTGCATATAGTTGGTGTTCTCTGAGCTTCTGCAAGACCAACCTCAAGTGTTCAGCATGTTCTTCCTCCGTCTTGGAAAACACTAGTATATCATCAATGAATACCACTACAAACTTGTCCAGATATTCCATGAACACCTTATTCATTAAATACATGAAGTATGCAGGAGCATTAGTCAAACCAAAGGACATCACTGTATACTCATATAACCCATAACGTGTAGTAAATGCTGTCTTGGGTATATCTCTGGCACGAATCTTCAATTGATGATATCCAGAGCGAAGGTCAATCTTGGAAAATACACAAGCTCCTCTCAACTGATCAAACAGGTCATCAATTCTAGGCAATGGGTACTTGTTCTTAATGGTAACCTCATTAAGAGACCGATAATCCACACACATCCTCTGAGTACCATCTTTCTTATCCACAAAAATTACTGGTGCACCCCATGGTGACGAACTAGGACGAATAAAACCCTTATCCTGTAATTCCTTAATTTGTTTCTTAAGTTCTTCTAGTTCATTTACTCCCATTCTATATGGACGCTTAGCTATAGGTGCAGTTCCAGGTAATAATTCAATAATAAATTCAATATCACGGTCTGGTGGCATACCTGGCAAATCCTCCGGAAACACATCTGGAAATTCCTCCACAACTGGGTCCTCCTGATTAGCACCATTATTGAGCTGGTTCACTGTAGCGGTCGCTTGTTTTTGCACTTTGACTTCAACCTTGATCCTATCCCCCTTTGGTGTAGTCAGCACAACCGATTTATCCTTACACTGAATCTCTGCTTGTTGTTGGGTCATCCAATCCATTCCCAATATAAGATCAATCCCAGCTGTTCTCAATACTATAGGGCTAACTGAAAACTCTACCCCCCTTAAATTGAGACTAATGGGAAGACAGCGATAAGATGCTGGCATGCTTCCACCCGGTGAGTTTACTAAGATAGGGTTCTTCATAGCACACAAATGGATTCTATGTATTCTAACAAATGATTGTGATATGAAAGAATGTGATGCTCCAGAATCAAAAAGAACAGTGGCGGGAGTAGAGTGGACATCGAACGTACCAAGCATAACTTCTGGCTCCTCCACTGCAGTTTCTTGGGACAAGTGATTCACCCTTCCCGAGTTAAGTGCGAGCTTCTGTTGGCTGCCTTGTCTCTGGGGAGTCTGCTGGTTAGGCTTCTCTGGGCAGTTGAAAGACATGTGACCTTCTTTTCCACAACGGAAACACCTGTTGGGAGTGTTGGGAGCACTGGTCTTTGTAGGTGTGTTGTTGGAAGGACCCTGGCGCTGCACTTGATTCCCATTCTGCTGTGGTGGACGTTGGTTGCTACTCTGTGGCTGAAATGGGGGACGTTGAGGAAACTGTCCACGAAATGGGGTCTGACCACGGTTCCACTGTCCAGAAGGAGGTCTCTGCTGAGTATTCTGTTGGAAGCCAGTGCGTGGACGGGTGTTGCTGTTGGAAGCTTGTCCCTGTAACCTCTTCCTCTTGGCATCCATTTCTTTGCGCTTGTTGTCCACCACAATAGCGCGGTTCACAAGCGTCTGAAAATTGGGATAGGTATTGGACATCAACTGCAACTGTAGTCCATCATATAATCCCTTCAAGAAGCGGCGTTGCTTATCATTGTCATTGGCCACCTCATGCGGAGCATATCGTGACAGTTGAGCAAACTTGTCACGGTACTCAGCTACAGACATCGACCCTTGGGTCAGGTTCCTGAATTCCTCCGCCTTCAATTCTATCATCCCTTCAGGTATATGGTAAGCCCTGAAGTTCTCTCTAAACTCCTGCCAGGTGACTGCAGGAGCATTAGCAGGACGGCCATACTCATATGACTCCCACCAATCTTGAGCTTCTCCCTGAAGTTGCCCAGAAGCGAACAACACCTTCTGTCGGTCATCACATTGTGCAATGGTGAGTTGTTTCTCCACTGCACGAAGCCAATCATCAGCCTCCATAGGATCAGCAGCATGTGTGAACACTGGGGGACGACCCTTCAAAAATTCACCACGCTTATCACGTGGTTGCACTCCAGCAACTGGCTGATTCTGCTGATTCTGCACCAGTTGTTGCATCAACTGCGTCTGTACTGCCAGCAATTGCTCAATAGTTGGCGGTGGTGGTGGTGGTGGATTCGGGGGAATGTTGCCACGACCTCTGCCTCTTCCTCTTCCGGCCATCTGCCACCCATAAACATGCAAATTTTAAGAAATCCAGTTTATCAACCACTTATAAGATTAAGAATGAGATCTGAAAATTTTCTGGACGAGTAGCAATATTGACAGTTCAGTATTTCAATCATATCTCGGGCTACAGAAGTCCAAAAGAGGCGTGCTTTATATGGTTGGAAAGCTTATGAAATTATCCACAATTTCTATTCAGACCTCAAGACCAGATTCTGTCGTTAAGTCCATGAAAAATAAGGCGCAACAGAAACTGTTCCAGATTCCAGACTGTGCAGAAACTCTAACTTGTGAAAATTATATCTCTCGAACCAGATTAGATAAAAAGGTGATTCCAGTGGCATTTGAAAGATGCTTGAGTCTAGTTTCTCTCATAAAAATTTCATAAATGTTGCACGAACCATTTTTAAACTATAACAGAAACATCAGAGACTGCTCCAGAAAACAGCAAGGACAGAAACGAGATACTATCAAACCCAACTATTATTCCTTGACTATTAAACTTATTATTCTTAATAATGGAACTTGTAGACATGCCTACAAGTCCAGACACTCAAACAAAGATCCAACTCACACATAAGCATAATAATAAAGCAACTAACACACCAAAGTTCAAACCACACGACAGACTCGACTGACTCAACTGACGTTACTAAGAACGTTCTTATTACATAAAAGGACTCCTACTTCCTAAGGAAGTGGCTCATGCTCTAACTCCTCGTAGATCTTGGGCAAGCCTTGGTTTGCTCGGAGCTCATCAATGGTTGCTTGGCATCTCTTGATAGTCTTCCCTTGTGTCCTCACCATCTCTTCTAGTTGCAGCTTCCTGTCCATCATGTCCATAGACAAAGTTCACCATCACCCGAGGTAGTGGCTCTAGCTGTACTGGATCTGTCATAGCCCAACCAAGCTCGGGGTGTGCACGAGGAAGAAAGCGATGGGATGTCATGCTTCATGAGGTTAAAGCGAAGATAGCGAAGACCCATACATGCTTCAAAAGCAGCATCTTCAATGCTATCCTCAATGGTGGCTCGATGTCCCACATGAGAGAACATCCTGTCCAGCTGATATGCCCCCTTGTCTTGCTGTGTGTAAAAATGCTTGCCCTTGCCTTCCAGTACGTGCTCTCCAGTGGATGAGTGTACTCCCAGCAGACGTACTCCACAGCTGGATGCCAATCCGCGAAGTAAGCAGTGAGCATCGCCACTAGGCGAACATGAGAGACAGCATCCCCTCCATTCCTATGGTAGATCCTCACAGTCCACCCCATTGGGGGAGGTGGCATATCTTCAGGAGCTTCATGTGGTGGAGACGGGGGTTGTTCTCCTCCATTATCCTCCTCCTCACCATCTTCAACCTCAACTATTTCTGGATCTGCTTCAGGCTCAATCTCTTCCTGGGGAGGTGCTGGTGCTTGGACTGGTACTACAGGGGTCTTCTCTTGCTCCTGAGGTTCTGGCTCTTGTGGCTCTTCAGTTGCAAACAGGACACGAGGTGGGTAGTATCCTCCAACGCTGATGCGGGCAGTCTTACGGTCACGAGTCATCTACAGAATTTTTAGATGAAGTTAGAATAGAGGCAAAATTTCGTAATAGAATGAGACATAAGAAGCATAAAAATTATCAAATAACAAGAGCAAGATAGTGAGCATAAAAATAGTGTAAAGATGACACTACTTCGACCATTGCTAACTAGGCTTGCGTCCTACAGTCAACAAGAGCTTTGATACCAATTTGTCACACCCATTTATCGACCAAATGGAATGCTTACCCTTATGTGCGCCCAGAGATCAATCACACATAAGTTCACAAATTATAACAGAAGTATCATGGCAAATGTTATTACAGCACGATATTTAACACATAGTCTTAACATAAATGTAGCGGAAGTATAAATAAAAATCTCTCTCGTGGTAGCTCCAGTCACAGGTACATTGACTGGTTGACAGCAAGACTAGTAATCCTCAGGGAAGTAGGCGTAGTAGTCGCTATTACCTCCATCTGTTACCCATCCGGGATTTTTATCCAAATAAGAAGAATAAACAAGCGTAAGTACATCTCGTACTCAACAAGTGTAACATGGGGTTAATGAGGCTCAAATAGGCATAATCATGGGTTTATCAGCATGTAGCTTTTAGTTAACATGATTTTAGCATAACAATAGCATCAATAGGTCTCAATGTAAACAATAAACATATGATCCATGTGAAATGATTAATGAATAGCAAAAACATAAACATAAACAATTAATCAACTATTCCATAAGGGTCCAAGGCCACTCGTGACCGTGAGCACGGCTGTTATAACAGTTCTACACTCTGCAGAGGTTGTACACTTTCACTGTGAGTCGTGTTACCCATATGCCCGGGTTAATTACTCCCAAAACACTTCCAAGGTGAGCAGGCAGGGAATCACTATGAAGCCTTTCAAAGGTTCGATTACTCCCAAAACACTTCCAAGGTGAGCAGGCAGGGAATCACTATGAAGCCTTTCAAAGGTTCGTCTAACAAGTTAGGGCCGCTAGGTTTCAGAAGTCAGTCCGTGTGATACACACGCAGAGATCCACGGTCGGCTTTACCCCATTTGCGCCACACAAGCTAGAAAAGGTCCTCATACTGAGCTAAAGCCAGAGCCATATAGCCCTCACAGTTGTACTGTAAATCCCGGATTGTCGCTTATAGATGAGTCCTTATGGAGAGCAATTAGAGCAACAAAACAACACACATGCTCTAATCCCCTTTATACAAGAATCAAAATCATATTTTAAATGTTTATTGCATATTCCTTTAATCAATTTACATGATCATAGTCCATGTTTAAGCACTAGCCATACTAATCAATGCCTCATAATGGGTATCAAGGTATAGGATCAATCTCTAAGTCATCCTTAACAAGGAATAAATGCACAATGATTTTAATTGCATAAGGTGAATAGGACAACAAGGATAATCCATGCTATACTTGCCTTGCTCAAACTGGTCCTGAAGATCTTGCTCGTAGTAAGGCTCTTGATTTCCAACGAATTGCTCACCGTCTATACTCGATCAACCATTATCAACAACACACATCCAGAGGCAATCATGCATAGACAAACAAGACTATAATTAGAACAATACACCAACAGTAAGAAAATAAAATAAAAAGTCTTTAAAATGAATCTACAACTCGCTAGGATCACACAGACGCGAAGATCACGAAAAACGGATCTAAAACGACAAAGTTATGAATTTCCGAAGATTTACTATAGAAAAATAAATACTTTAATTAAATCTCGAAAATAAATTAATCTAACCTACTGTACAGTTACACCATTAGATAGAGCTCGCAAATATGAATCTAACGCAATTTGAATGGATCAAATCGGAGCTAAAACGAAGATTCTACGGCTAAAACAATCTCAGTGGCAAAACTGTAATTAACAGAAAGCGTATTTTTCTTTTTCCGAAACAAATTACGTTTTCTTTTATTAAAAACGTATTTTACCGAATACGCTTTGGACCGCGGGTTCTATTCCTGAAAACGACAGGGACTCTTTAGCAAAATACGCAACGAAAGGGTATGTTCTAATCTACGCCGTCCATCGCAGATCTAACGGTCCAGATCCAAAGGGGAAGGAAGACGGCGGCGTCCAGTCATCGACGGCGACTCGCGCGGCGGCGCCATCGCCGGAGAACCCCTTCTCGCGCTACGGTGCACAAAAACACGAACGGAGGTCACCTGCGGGTAGAGAACTCGAACGCGAACTCACCTAGGGCAAGAGTAGAACCGGGGATGAAGAGAGGAAAGCTCGCGGCTCGGTATGGCGGGCGGTGGAGGCGAAGCTCTTGCGGTGGCTCGTCGGGACGGCTAGATCAGCTCCGAAAGGATGAGATAGACGCGGTATGACGCGGGGGTCGCGTTTTATAGCCCGGGGGTGTCACCAACTAAGGAAAGGAGGAGATTCGATCCACGATTCGAATCGGAGAAGGGAGAAACCGGAGCTCGCGATTTGGAAACCGGAGGAAGAAGAAAGGAAAGGTAGAAGGTGACGCTGACAAAGAGGACCCACCTGTCGGCGACTCCAGGCGGGACGCGGCCACGCGCGGGCGGAGCTGGGCTGCGGGCCGCTGGCCGGCTCGGCCCAGAAGAAAAATGGGCGCGCGGGGAGAAGGGAGCTGGGCCGCGGCTGGCGCTGGGCCGCGAGAAGGAACGGGCCAAAAACCGAGTGAACAGCATTTTTCTTTTCTCTTTTCTTTTCTGAATTTTCAAATCCATTTTTCAAATGATTTTCAAATCAAATTTGAATTTGATTCAAACCACTCAATGCAAAACTCCAGATGCAGCAGCATGAATGCTCAAACATGTTCCTACCCTTATATTTGATTTTAAATTTATAAAATTATTCTTATTCTAAAGTTGCATGCTTCACAAAAATAAATATAAAAACCATATTTTTCCTATTTTTCTTTTCTTCAAATTTTAGGGTGTTACACTCATACTCGGGACGATCCTTGACTCCAAGCTTTTGCAGGGTAGCATACAGGATTTTGGGGAAACCCTCGGTGTTCAGGCAGTAGCTGCTAACCCAAACTCCTGCCATCCTAGGTGGGTGGGGAGGTTGCAAGGAAGGCTTGAGGAGAAGCTTGCTCAAGAGAAAAGGCTAAGCGAGCTAGAATGCACTGAGTGTTGACACCAAGTGGCTGGGCTTGCCCCCTTAAAAAGGCAGAGCGGCTAGTGGTCCTGGCGCAAACCACCCTCGAGCCATGCACGAGGATCAGTAAAGTAAAACAGCAGGATTTTTATGCGCACAAGGCGAGCGGTGTCCGAGGCCATAAAGACTAGCACGGTCGCAGGGCAGAGGTCTGACAAGGGCGCAGAAGGAGTGCCGAAAACGTAAGCCCCGACAGTCGCGAAGCACGAGCGAACGCAATACACGAAGCCACAGTACAGTAGTAACTCCTAGACAAGGATGCGTGGCACCCACGAACAGGGCATCTGCAAGCAATACTGGCACAATGACTATGGCAGTACAACACGTCTAACTTAAGGATCGCATACTATGCACCAGTTAGTTCACCGGACGAAAGCCTACTTAAACTTATTCCGAATACTTAACAATAGTAATAGGGCTACTTATATAACTTCGTATGCAAACGCAATAACTTTTTGCAAAAATGTGTTGTCAAATTTTAATTTAGAAAAGGGTTTCGAAGCTTTATTTCCTCATTTATGCTCTAATACCACCCGTGGCAGAACCGCCTAATCTAATGCCCTCCCAAGAGTACTTGTCTTCCATTAGACACTAAGTACCCAAGAGAGTGCACTAAATTCTACGATTCCGTCGAGCACACCCGAGGGAGAACTCAAAAATCCACATTTTTACCTCAGGATCATAAATGAGAGATAAAGCTTACAACATCTTTACCATTTCTTACATCACTTTTAGTACAACATCAGAGTAATTCATTATTTGATTATAACAACGGAATATAAAATGTTATCAGAGCTTTAGTGGAATGGAAATCATTGAAGGTCAAGTTTAAACATTACCATGATGAACATTTACATACATGAAATGATAATAGGTTATAAGTTTTTCCTTTGAAAACATTTTTGGTGGGAGTTTAAATAACACTACGACCGCACGTAAAGGAAATCCTCGCTGAGCCCACCAGGAGGTTTCCACACCCAAGTGTTAGCTCCAAAAACCTGTCACCTGCAATAGGGTAGAACAAACCCTGAGTACTCAATTGTACTCCGCAAGACTTACCCGTCAGGAGGAAAGAAAAGACTCCAAGGATATGCAAGGCTTTCTGGCTGGTGGGTTATTGCAACTGCAGGAAGCATTACTAAAGGTGCATCCTTATATTCAATTTTTATTAGCAGTTATCAGTAGTTCATTAGCCAACCATTCTAGGTAAGCACCTGTTCTACTTTCAAGCAAAGGTTGAGCCATCAGAACCATCTTTCCATCTTTCATCTTTCAGTTCTTACTACGATGCCCGGATCAAGTCATATCGGACCGCTTACGCGGCAATTCGTGAATCAATGTAGCCCAGCTGGGTACCCCAAAAAACACACGCCCCGCCTGTACCGAGGTACAAACGGGACCAACCCATTATCCTCCTGTCAAGAGAACCGAGTCCCCATCCATACTGGGACTCCAAGCCCCCACCCTCTCGCGGTGCTTAGACCTCCTAATACCCATATATAATCCACCTTCAGCTGGTCCGGATGGAGCCGGAACCCATGACAAGAGAATAACAAGTCTTTCTAGCCCCCATCCGCTAGTATATGCTCGGGATAAGGAGATCTGTGACCTGACAACCATCCAAATGCAACGATCGGTCCTTAACCGACTCGGACAGGGAAACAATGTAACCTAGTGATGCCCTGTTGGCCGCAGGACACCCCTTGTCACATCCACCACTACCAAACCACATCCCTGCCCGGTCACCATTTCACCTGCCTTTATTTCCATGTTAACCATAGTGATAATAATGAACACCTATCATGAACAACACCATGTTGTTCATGCTAACGAAACCTAAGCATGGCACTACACGGCCTAAACTAGTAAGACTCTTGTGTAGTAATATTTATGCAAGTGGGTTTCAACAGAACTCCTGAAACGTAAATGCACATATAACATAAATATCCTATTATCATTTCAAAATAAAGGTTATGCACCGGGGCTTGCCTGGGTAAAATCATTATAACCAAGTTAGCATTTCCATCCGCGGGGTGTGGTCACCATCACGCCTTCTTTTGGTTACTCCAGTTAATCCACCATCGTACCTAAATGGTATACATCGTTGCAATATGCTTGTATAAGCGAAACATGCATAAACAAGATATTTAAAAGATAAAAGAGATAAGTTGGAGCTTAGCCATGGCAGCAGGTAGGCAAAGATGAATGTCGCGTGCGATCGCCGCTGGCTGTAGGCTTGCGGAAACAACGAAGTGCGGCTGCGCCATAGTGCTACGGCAGTAGCATAGGCGTGCTGGGGTGTGGACGTCGGGGTACAGATGCCGGGATGCAGGGTCAGGTTGGAGGCAAGGAAGAAAGGAGCTAGATTGCTCGGCTGCTGGTGCTACTAATAAAGACGCTCCAGCTGAATCCAACTTGATTGCTCGATCAAGCTTGGCTACGGCTCTCGTCAAAATTTTTGGCCAAGACAACAGGCTGCAAGCTACTGCCTCCTCCCTTGCTACACGGCAGGACCGTGCACGGAGGTGTGCAACCTGTGCAATCAAACAGGGCCCCGGATTCTTAGGGCCATAATTATAACAACCAATCAGACGAGGTCCAATACCCAATAGCCCCAGTCTTTGGGGCAATTGATGTCTCATGCATGTACTGAGTCCATGACGAGCACATGCATGTCTTGAGTCCGCGCTGCCAGTACCATCCATCTGGCTCCATGGAGGTCTGCTCAAACTCGTTGATTCGCCAGGCCAATGAATCTCAAGTCCACTGATTTGCCGTAGAGCTAAACCGCCGATGAGCTGATGCATGTAATATTTGAGATGTCTTCTGTGGCTAACTGTCTTGTATTCTTGTATTAGTATACTCGGAATTATTTCTTTTGGTTATTAAATGCTAAAGGTTCATTAGCTCGTGCAGACCTATAGTGCTGGACGTGCAGCATAGGCTATAGCCTGTAGGTACTATTCGTGATCTGTCTCACTGCTATACAATACTTTTCTTTTTGGAAAAAAATGTGATACATTTTAGCATGTATATATATTTATGTGTTTGTCCACTAAATATAAAATTATTCTATAATCATGTTTTAAAAGCTTCTGAAAACATTCTCGTTTTGACTGCCCACGTACAGAAAGAAAACAAGAAGATGGATTAAATCCCTGTCAGTCTGGATGCGCCCTGGCCGGTCAACAAAAATGGCGCGCAGGAGAAGGATGACTGACGCGCACGACACACTTCAGCGGAGGCAGCGCTCCAAGTAACCTCGCAGCGCACCGGCGATAAAAAGATTTCTTCAGATGAACAGTGTTTCTGCATGCTATAGTACCAGGCTAGAAATTCCAGTGAGCTGCAGTGGCCGACTACATTTCTGTGTGCTACAGTACTTTCCATGCGTCTACAGTAATTCTTCGTGCTACAGTGTTCCTGCACGTTACAGTGTTGCCCTGCATGTGCTCTGGTTCACTTCTGGCACGACGTGTAAGCAGGGCTGCGTGAATATGTGTGGTGTGCGTGTGTTTTGTTTCTAATTTCTTTTCGTTTCTTTTCTCTTACCAAAATATATACGTAATTAAGTAAATTACAACATCCCATTATTCTTTTGTTACTAATCTAAATACACACATGTATATATCTATTATGTAATTATACATATATTTATCTATAGAGATACACTCGGAAAGAAATAAATTTCTACACTACTTTAAATAATATAGCAACGCGCTTATCAAAGCGAAATATGTGAGTGTATACCACACTTGTTTTATAGAATTTGTTTTCACGCTAAGTGATTAAAATGACTTATTCTAATTTTCTTATTAAGATCACAACAACATATTTTCACCTAAAATAAACTAAGTTACAACACTTATGTAGTTTTTTTTCCTAACTACAGAATGAGTCATATAAGATTCGGTATCATTACATGTCCGATTAAAATTTTAAAAACCCGAGAACTCATTTTGCTAATTTCTTTTAGGCTTTAATCGCGAGCTAGTAACACCAGGGGTGTTACACAGAGTGGTATCAGAGCGGTGTTGACTGTAGGACGTATGCCAAGTAATACAGGACGTATTCTAAAACTTATTTTACTATAAAACTATTTTGTCATCCCTTGACTCATTGATTTTGGCTATTTCCTCTTCCTTCTCTTGTTGTATCCTCTCCTTGATAGCTTTCTTTGAGCTATTATTTCCTACTTCCTAGATTTTAATTTGTGATGTTTTTACCAAAAGTTTTTTTTGATCTCACCTTGTTCAAATATTCGATGGCCTTTCATCATCCATACTCTTCCCTTAGGATGACCACCATTGTTGAAGAAGCACGTGTAGTACCAATAATGTGATGTGTGCTTGTTTTGCTTGATGTGTTGCTTGTATGTTGTCCTTGTTCTCGTGTTTCAAAGGTGGCTCGGAAGGTATAAATCTTGAGGAGTAGCTCGATTCAAGTTATGTGGGGTAGTGTCATCTTCTATCCTACTTATCTTTCAATCGATCATAAATCTTGTCATTTTTTCTCTTACACTGTTCCTGTCTACCCTTGGTTGTCATGCTACCTTATTTATCTCATCTTAATGGAGGATCAACACATGAAGGACTTATCATTAGCAGCAAGTCTTAGAGAAAGTTTTGCCTTCAATGACATCGCTAGGTGGAACAAGATCTTTGTTAAGTGGGGTAGCATCTGTTGTCAACAACAGCAAGTCCTGAATATCTCAAGCAACGAGGTACGAAGAACTGAAGATCAAACCTTATATTTCTTGTCATCTTTTGGCTATCCTTGATCCATGTTTTGTATCTCATCAACACAAAGCAAAGAAGCATGAAGACTTGAAGATTAGTGTTATCTATCTCTCTAGTCTCTCTGAATCTCGTTTTTACCTTATCCTGCCTTTTCAGAACAGTCTGTCTTCCTTAGCTTATATCTCTATTTTTGGATGCCCAAAAATCATGGATAAATTCTGGACAACAGTAGACTTCAATATCTTTCTCTGACCTTAAGAACCACCCTGATAGCTATTATTTTTTGGGAGTTATGAAAATCATAAGGCGACACATCTGTGCTGTCAGCAACCTGGAATAGTTTCTGTTGTGTATAGTTTTCAACTACCTTAACTGCAGACTCTGGAGAAGTGTTCTATAAGAAAGTTGTAATAAATTTGATAAGCTTTCCAACGGTATAAGCTACAATATCATCAGATTTGTAGAACTTGAGTTATAACTTTATTTCTGCACTACCATTTTTCTGCTCGCGAGGAAGTGCAGGTTACTTGTTCTTGCATATGCTCATGAATCTCTTTGATGCCAGAAGGACACAATGCTAGTTATCACTCAGAAACAAATGCAAGCTATCCTTTGGTGTTCTCTAGTTGATCTCTTCTTAAGGGGGTTTGCCGAACTAAAAGACGATATAAGTTGGAGGTTTATATGTTCTATGTTGTCACTTGGAAGTATCAGCTATCTACATGGTTGCAAAGTCATTATCGAGTGCAGGTATCTTTTCTTAGGGTTGGTAACCTATTGGAGCCATCTACAACGATAGTAAGGGTCTAAATGACACCTTTACAAAGTGGGTTTTGAGCTTGTGGCATCATCATCATTGGATAAGAGTCGGTCAGGGAAGTGTGAAGACTTGCAGACCAACTTTATTTTTCTCCCTAGTCTCTCCAAATCTCGGGACGAGATTCCTGTTAAGTGGGTTAGAATTGTCACACCTCAAAATTTTTAATTTTGGGTTATGCTTAGAAAACACTAAATAAAATAAATAATTTCAATATTTGAATAAATTTATTAGATAAAGTTAAGTTGCTGCTAATTTAAATATAGAAAATTATGGTTTTAAACTTTTTCATATTAATTTGATAATATGGTGTTTGTGTGATGCTTGTCTTTGGTGTTGGTGAGTGCTATTATTTTTTAAAATACCATAGGATGACGTTTACTTCTCATCGAATTTTTTTTTGGCATTTTCTGGATTTAAAATTTCAATTTTTGTGAGCTTAACCTTTTTCCTTGATCTCTTCATCAATATTTTCATGAGCCCAAACCTATTTAGTTGAGTTCCTTATCTTTGCAAGAGTCTCCAGGATTTTTCCTGTGATTTTTCTGAGCTCCGGGCTATTTTTCGCGGCTTAAAAGGTAATTCTAGATTTTTTTAGAATTATTTTTATTCGCGGAATTAAAATAATCCCGAAATTACGAAAATCCAAAAAGTTTCCAAACCCATTGCCGAAGTTCTGCATCTACAGCTTGCGTTCCGGTGAACTTTCCGACGAGCTTTTCCAGCCAACCCGTCGCGTCCCGACGCCAGCCACCACCACCAAGAGGCAGCCCTCGTTGTTCTCTACACCGTGGTATATCCGTTTACGCGAATCCATCACTGTTTCATCGAGTTTCTATCTCATCTTACTTCTCTCCGGTGAGGTTCTACCATGGCTGACCGAAGCTCCTCCAAGCCCAAGGTAGAAGATGATACTATTTACAGTTTTGCCACTAAACTTGTTTTGATCATAAAATCTCCGTTTTAACTCCGATTTGACCCGTTCAAGTTGCGTTAGGTTCGTATTTACGAGCTCTACATGTTAGTGTAGCTGTACAATATGTTTGAAAAATTTAATTTTTGAGTTTATATTAAAATAATTATTTATCTATAGGAAATCTTAGAAAATTCAGAACTTTGACGTTTTAAATCCGAATTTTGTGATCTTTACGTCTATGTGATCGTAGTAACGTGTAGAAGAGTTTTACAAACTTTTTATACTATTTTGCTACTATTGGTTTACTGTTTTAATTATGTTTCTTTGTTTGCTTCGTGTATGATTGCTCGGATGATCGTGTGTTGATGCTTGATGATCGAGTATAGACGGTGAGCAGTTTCTTGACGATCAGAAGTATTATTTTGAGCCAGACCAGCAGTATCATCAGGAAAGCTTTGATCAAGGCAAGTATAACATGGGACCATCCTTGTTACCTATTCACTGAAATTATCATACATATGCATGTGTCTCCTTGACAACCATAGAGATTATAACTTAGCTATTGATATCTTGTTTCCTTGTCACCTATGGGTTACACATTTGGGTAGCTATTGCTAGTGCTTAATTATAAACGATGATCTTGTAATTTGACTAATGGATTAAGCAACCAATCATTAAGATGATTTTATTACTGTTAAAAAGGGGCTAGAGCAAGGGGTTATATTGTTGCTCTAGTTACTCTCCGTAAGGACTTACCTGTAAGTGATAACCGGGACATACAGTACAGCTGTGAGGGCTATATGGCTCTAGCTCTAGTTGTTCAAGAGACCTTTTCTAGCTTGTTAGTGGTTACCTTAATTGGCGTAAAAATGGCTTGACACGTTGGGTGTAGGACAGCCTCTAGTTTATGAGTATAGCCGAGAAGGAATTATGCCATTTGAAAAGGGGGGTTCCTATATCTACCTGCCGAGTGAATCTAATAGCCCTAACTTGTTAGACGAACTTTTGAATGACTTTATATGGTCTCTGATGTTTTGGGCTTTGCAAACCCATGCATTTGGAAATCATGACTCACAGTGAAAGTGTACACCTCTGCGCAGAGTTTAATAAACTGGTATACTAGCCGTGCTCACGGACACGAGCGGCCTTGGGGATTCTTACATAATAGTTGATCACCATTGTTATATCATGCTTAATTATTGTTGTTACTATTATGCTCATGTTAATGCTATTCATTATCCTTATTACAATTGGACATTGGTTCATTAATGGGAAGTGGATTATCTTGATGCTACTCAATTGCTAATTATATGATGATTAAAAGCTAAATGCAGTCAAACAGTGTCTAGCCTTTTTGAGCCTCATGAACCCTATGTTGTACTTGTTGAGTTCGATATGGACTCACTCTTGCTATCCCCCACACCCCAGTGTGTTGTAAGGTGTTGCTCAAAAGAAGGATAAAGAGGTAGTGGAGTTTCCAGAAGTCTTTCAAAAGTGTTTGGCATACGGATCTACCAGTCAGCCGTCCCTGAGAAGAATGGAGCCTGAAGTTTAGTCACCGTTCCGTGATACTCTAATGTAAGTATTAATATAGCTATGTATACATTATATAATAACATTGTTTATGATACTTTTTTATTCTAACATATGTGTGGACTTCCTGGGCACACATATGATTAGTCTAGTTTTGTTCTTTAGAAAACCGGGTGTGACACTAACTACATATATACAGGCAAAACGTATATTAATACATCACCATCTAATTTCATTTTGCTACTCGGAAGCTGTCATCCGTGATGAACATCCGCATAAACACATTTGAGTTTATCTTACTGTAATGATGATTTATAATTTAATCTGGCTACAATAACCCCTGCAGCAACGCACGGGTACTGACGTATGGTATAGGTTTTTGAGTGCTAGGGGCTCACTACGTCGCTCTGCGCGACTTGGGCTCCGTTTGCAAGGTGACTGTTAGTATTTATAAGTGCATAAATAAAATATGAAGGATTCCGCATGCGCACAGAATACCATTATAGCATTTTACCGGGATTATTTCATGTATTGTTATTTATATTTACCACAGGAAAACAATAGAGTAAAAACTTATTGAATAATATATCTATCGGTCAACATACCAGCATAGCTAGAGTAAGGAGTAAAGGTAATGATAGAAACTAAGCATAATAACACTCAGGGGATAGATCTCTAAGGTAATGTAAACTAGTTAACTCGGGAGAACACCGGGTGAGGTAGATTCCTATGACATTCTTATTACATGGTCAAAATATAACCAACTATAGCTAAGGCTAACTCTACTCTTATGCACTTCGGGACACCGCTAGACGGTAGAGTACCACAAAGGATAACTCTACTGACGCGACTACGGTCTTACAATTTAAAAACATGTTCAATTCGAAGTGGACTACAAAGGATAGACGGGGTTGTCACCTTTCGCTGTTACCACCCAACCAGAGAACAGGGTGCACTCACAGGCATAGCATCGTATAAGCACCATGCTTACACGAGACTTGACTACTTAGCCTAACTAGTAAACTAGCAGGCTAAGCGTTCTATGAACCTGCACACAAAAGTAATGATAACCATAACTATGCAAGATATATTAGGGTGCATGGCACCCTTCCCCTCTTAGTTAGCCTCATTGGTACTAAACTTTTCACTATATCTCATTAAAATGCACATGGGCATTTATGGGCCAAATTTTGAATTGAGCCCATAAATACATAGCATAGCTCTATCTCGTCCCTCAAAATTTGAACTGACATCAAGCAACGGCGTAGATTGGTCCTCATTGGTGGTGAAAGAACTGATGTCGAAGCAGAGACTGACTAGTGGGACCCATAGGCCGGTTGGCCCCACATGTCAGTTATTCGAGGTCTGCTTTGGTGGATTGTCTTCTGGTGTGTCCTAGATCCTTCCCAAGTAGTTTACATCACGGATAAACATGATTTGCTTTGACGAATAGGTCCACCTTAACGGTTTTTAGATAAACCCTGCCGAAAACACAGATCCACCAAAATTCATGAAATTTATTAGTTTAAACCCCCTAAACCTATGTTTGGTGATGAAATTACGTATATATACAGGTTATGATGATAGTTTATAATTGGTGTTAGTGACCGCCAACAAGCTTCCCCAAGCTTAACCTTTGCCAGTCCCTAAGCAAAACTAAACTCAGCAATAGATCAGGAGTTGCTACAATGTTTTCATTCCTCAAAGGTACATTGCGTTCAATCAAAAATTCTCCTCCAGATTAGAATAAACTAATCTGACTTTCAAACTTACCTGTATTACCTTCAACTATGGGGCTTCTTAGCCTTCACTTGGGTCATAAGCAATTGAAAGACAGAACTATCAAGTCAAGCACTATGTCTCAAGTTCTTTGTTCTACCATTGTTCTAGAGTTTTTATAAGTTTTTAAAATAAAACTTAGAGATGCCATTGTATGACACTCTCAAGCCTGGTATTTGTGGATCCTCACCAAGGCAATAAAGATGTTATGCCTTTTTCTCTTTCTTCCACTAAGGCTTATGTGGAGTTCATAGGTAGGCAGAAAGCTAGAGCATACTTGCAATGCATATATTATAAAATCAAACCTTGGATCCAAAGAGAGTTGAGTCATACAATCAAATCAAGAAGTGCATGTGTGTGGATATATGTGTGGTGGGTATATATATGGTGGCTAACCTAATTCTACTTTGCTCCTTGAAAACATATCTCTCTTTTGAAACTTGGAAACATTTGCTAGAGAGTAGGGGCTATCTTATTCATCTCTTCTTTTTTCAGGCAGGCATCTAAGTACCCATTGTTTTAGATATCTCGAACACTTTTGTGTCCATTTGTTTCAATTCTCTATTTTTCTTTCTTTTTTTATGAATAACTTTTGTATAGCCACATGCCTCTTTTTAACAAAACTTTGAGAGAGATATCAATAAGAACTTGAAGTATTTATTTGGTGGATGGAAGTCCTAACAAGCATGTTTTTGTGTTCACCCCTAGTGAGGAGTAGAACATTTTTAGGTAAATCTAGATGAAAGGCATGTTTTTGCGCCTACCCCCAGTGTAGGAGTAGTGCATATGTGGGTGGTATGTACGTGATCTTGATTTTAAGAGCATGACAAATCTCTCATAAGGGTCAACAAAGCTTGACAAAACTCAATGCAAAACAAGCAGCATATATGTGAAAGTTTTTCTAGCCTAAATAAAACGTATGGCTCTGGTAGGAATTTAAGTTTTGTCATACAGGGAACTCATCATGTAACATTTTTATGTTTTTCAAAAGATAAATCTCCAGAACTTTAGTGTCACTTGGAACAAGATAAACAGCAGCTCATACCTTCTCATATCATATCCATCAATTAGCTAGACTTAGATTAAGCATATACTACCCACGAGTTTCAAGTTCATAGTAAATCCTTATATCAAAACAATCTTATCCAAAACTCGGGAGAATTTAAGGCCAAAAACTAGGTACTTGAAAGGAATTACAACAAAGCAATTATTCATCATTTCTATTTAAGATATTATCTTCAGAGTCCTATTTATTTTATTCAGCTCTTAAAAACATAAATTAAAGCAGACTAGACACACACCTTTTTATTTTGTTTTCATTTTTTTAGATCACACATTATTATAACTATAACCATTTATTTTGTTTTTAGTTATTCACCTTTTTTTAAAACAAACTAAGAATAATAAAAGGAAAAGAAATATTTATCTAGATACACGGGGGATGCCTTCTCCTCCAAGCTGGTTGTTGTCATGGTTGCTCAATGAGGTGGCCGGATGTGGAGGTGCTGGAACGGAGCCTCCTAATTTTGATTTTTGCTGTTTCTGTTGTTGCTGGAGGCTGGCCATCTCTTGTCCCATGCTTACCTCGATTCGCTCTGGAAGATGAGGATTCTTGAGGTGGCGCCTCTAGTAGTGGCGCTTCCACTGGTGGTCCCACCTTATTGACTTGTTCCTCCTCCTTGTTCATCGTTTCAAAGTCAACCATCAGTAGTAGAAACTGACGACATCTTATGTGTATCATAATTGCCAGTTCAGAACTTTCACTTGTAGAGTTTGGGGGATTGACTCCCTCACACTTTGCTCAAAGTGTGTTTTGCTCATAAAGACAGGGTAGGGATCAAGTGCATGGGCTCTGTTGGTGGAAAAATACCAACAGAACCGAAACTTTATTTATTCCTCTCTAGCCTTAGGCACATTAAATCATGATAAGGTTGATGTTATGTGCATTGTTCTTTCTTACAACATGGGTGATAAGATCAGAAGGATGAGTATGAGTGTGGTATTTGAATACATTTGTCAAAAAGAGTGGTGTTGCTTAACCTATGGAAGGACTGTCTATCTTTACATAATGTATCAAAGTTTACATGATTATGACTATCTTCTTCTAAAGATAAGATACGCAACATTTTCGCTTATTTGGTTAAGGCTGAGATCAAGAAAGTGGTGCTATAAACAAACTTAAGGAACAAGATATGTTGAGTTAATCAGGTTGGATCAAGCAAAGTTGTAACTCAAACATGTTTGTTTCATTATTTGTATAGATAGTAAGATCAAAGGAAAGCTTTTTTAAATAATGACCACTTATCTTAAGATATTACCTTTATGATTGTAGCATGATGACACCATGTGATGAAGGGTAGATGACTTGTGGTGATCTTATCATTCTGCTTGAAACCTTCCTTGCTTGATTAACGTCGCATTGAGTAGTTCATGAGCATCTTGTCTCATATGTTGTACTCCCTTTTTATCCTTTTGTCAAGCTATTCTTTTGTCCTTTATTTTATGGATCTTGGCATTGTGTTAGACCTTCTCCTCTACTCATTATTTCTTCTCTACAAAGGATTAGCGAACAACACATACCCGAAAGAATATACAAATAATTTAAAGCAAGGATAGTGTTGTCATAGAGCTAAAGGTCATCTTCTATGCTACAGAAAAATTGGTTTTAACATTTTAACTATTATAGAATCTTTATCCCATGTTTAAATAATATACCTTGATTGTTCACCACTACTTCAACTTTTCAACAAGGTTAAGGCAAAGGTGTGTAAAATTATTTTGAGTAACACCTCAAACCTTGATTTGTTTCTACGAATGATCTCCAACAAAATTTGAATATTTTTCCTGTTAGTCCATATGTACAACTGAATTCTATACAAGTATGTTTTGATCCAATAATGTTCGAATAGTATTCCAAAACATACTTATAACTAAACAAGGAAGCTTGAAAGACTAAAGAGATTCGTTCAAGTAGAAATAAAAATATGTATGGTGAACCAAAGGAGCATGATTACTTAAATTTTTACTTGTTAGAGATTTAGCAAGTTGAGCACATCATAAAGGAAGGGATGACCAAGACAAACTAGCAACATAGTATGTGATGTTTTTTAAAGAACTCCATCCCCCATACTTGGATTTTACAAAATACAAATTCAAGTTTGGATGATAGAATTCTCCAATGAATGTGATTAAATGTTGCATAATACTTAGTTGAACGTACCTTATGTCTTTATCCTTCCTTCTTTTAAAATGAGTAGTGACAAACATACCTAAAGGAGGAGGCTTATCCGATTTACCTGTTGGATAGAGCTCGTAGTCCATTAAGCATGACCTTTCCTTGTATTAAGCCTCAATCTTGGAGATGAGGATACGGACAATTTCGTAATCTTCTTCCATCAACCTTTCTTGATTTCTGTTGAGTCTTGGTTGATGAATTGGTGTTCATTAGAGATGCAACTCAAGTTCTCCCTTGATTGTCTAACGGTGTGGCGGAAAGTTATTCTTCTTTGTTTATTAGCTATACGCCAGCCGTCTTGAAGATCAAAGAATCAACTTCATTGGTGTTTGCATGAAAGCTTCATCTTCAATGACATAGAGGTGTCTTTTGTGTGACCATGGTCGTTCATGAACATACAAGACACAATCGGTGGTGAACCATTGATTGATGATGTCTATTGGCACGAGAATGTACGCCATGGTGTAGTGGCATCTCGTTGTCTTGATCCTTATTGCTGCCATGTGAGTTGGTATTTTCGAAGATGATGAAAGTAGATGTATTCTGGCTAATACGAGGTGGGTTGCCCTTGCTTCTTATCAGCCTCCTAGCTTGAGTCCTAGAAAGGCTCAATGCTTGGTTGCCTTCGACATTACTTGTGGCCCGTTGATTTGTTCATCCACTTCCTATGAGTGAGTGCTTTATTGTAGATCTTTTTGTGGCACTTGTCTCATTTCTCTTTGTTCCATAGCTGAAGTGGTGGTTTGGTTCACATGTTTATACCAAACCATGAACACGCACAGTGTCACACCCATTTTAAGGACAAAAATAGGATGCATAAAAGACTCATGTGCGCCCCAGGAAACGATCGCACACATAAATTGACAAATTACATAGTATCATCACAGTGCTTATTACATAGCGAATAAGTATTTATCACATAGTCTTATACAATAAATTGTAGCAACTAATAGTAGATCTCCAGTGGAAGCTCAAAACACAGGGACGTGGTTGACTGGTTGACACCAAGACTAGTACTCATTACGATAATCATCTTCATAATCTTCATCTGTTGTGGTGGAAATAGCAAGGGTGAGTCCATGTCGAACTCAACAAGTATAACACAGGGTTCATGGGGCACAAAAGGCTAGACACTATTTGACTGCGTTTAGCTTTTAATCATCATATAATTAGCAATTGAGTAGCATCAAGGTATTCCAATTCCCATTAATGAACCAATGATCAATTGTAATAAGGATAATGAATAGCATTAACATAAGCATAATAATAAATAAAGTAATTAAGCATGATATAACAATAGTGATCAGCTATCTGTAGACGTTCCAAGGCCGCCTGTATCCGTGGGCACGGCTAGTATACCAGTTTTTAACTCTGCGCAGAGGTGTACACTTTCACTGTGAGTCATGATTTCCAAATGTGTGGGGAGATCAAACCCAAACACCGGAGAACCATATAAAGCCATTCAAGAGTTCGTCTAACAAGTTAGGGCCATTAGATTCACTCGGCAGGCAGATGTAGGAACCCTCCTTTTTAAATGGCACAATTCCTTCTTGGCTATACTCACAGACTAGAGGCTGTCCAACATCCAACGTGGCAAGCCATTCTTACGCCATTTGAGGTAACCACTAACAAGCTAGAAAAGGTCGCTTGAACAACTAGAGCCAGAGCCATATAGCCCTCACATCTGTACTGTATGTCCCGGATGATCACGTACAGATAAGTCATTATGGAGAGAAACCAGAGCAACAATATAACCCCTTGCTCTAGCCCCCATTTCAACAGTAATAAAATCATCATTAAAGGTTGGTTGCTTAATCCATTAGTCAAATTATAGGATCATTGTTCATAATTAAGTGCTAGCAATAGCTACCCAAAAGCACAACCCATAGGTGACAAGGAAACAAGATATCAATAGCTAAATTATAATCTCTATGGTTGTCAAGGAGGACACATGCATATGTATGATAATTTAAGTGAATAGGTAACAAGGATAGTCCCATGTTATACTTGCCTTGATCAAAGCTTTCCTGATGATACTGCTGGTCTGGCTCAAAATAATACTCCTGATCGTCAAGAAACTGCTCACCGTCTATACTCGATCATCAAGCATCAACACACAATCATCCGAGCAATCATACATGAAGCAAACAAAGAGACATAGTTAGAACAGTACTCCAATAGTAGCAAAATAGTTTAAAAAGTTTGTACAACTCTTCTACATGTTACTACAATCACACAGACGTAAAGATCACGAAATTCGGATTTAAAACATGAAAGTTATGAATTTTCTAAGATTTCCTATAGATAAATAATTATTTTAATATAACTCAAAAATTAAATTTTCCAAACCTATTGTACAGCTACACTAACATGTAGAGCTCGCAAATACGAACCTAACGCAACTTAAATCGATCAAATCGGAGTTCAAACGGAGATCTTATGATCAAAATAAGATTAGTGGCAAAACTGTAAATATCAGAAAATGTATTTTTGAATTACCGAGATGAAATACGTTGTCATAAAAACGTAGGGGCTCTTTAAGAATTTTACCCCGCGAATGGGTATCTTCTAATCTAGGTCATCGATCTTGATTTGAACGGCTGTAACTTCCCTGGGAGGCGGCTCGGGGGCGCTGTCACCGGAGAATGCCATCACGCGGTGGCACCATTGCCGGCTTCGGCAAAACTCTCCGGTGTTCTACGTTCTAGGGATTTAGGGCACCACAGACCAAAAGAAAAGCATGCAGAGAGAGAGAGAGAAGATGGCAAGCTCACCAATGCAGAGAAGAAGGGCACGGGATAAACGGCAAGCTCCGACGACGGGAGGCAGTGAAGCCTAGGGTTTTCAACTCCCTAAAATCCACTTGACGGGGTTCGGCTCGGAGTTATGATGGAAAAAGAGAAGAGGGGGAACGCGGCTATACTTTTGTAGCCCCAAAACGTGATGGTTATGGATAGATATCCCGGATTACCTGGGTGGATTCGGTTGAAGACGAGCTCGTCTCCGGCTCGGTCACGACATGGAGAAGAAGGCACGGTTGACAGTGGGTCCCTGCGTCAGCGAAGCAAAGGAAGGAGGGGGGCGCGCTGCTGCGGCTCCTGGGCTGGCCCACGCGGCACGAGAAGAAGCGGGGGAATTCGGGCTCGGCTTAGGCGGCCCATCATCGAGAAGGAGAGGAGGGAGCAGGCCGACTTGGGCGGGCCTCCAGGCCACCGGGCCACAGGTTAGAAGGTAAGTTTATTTTTTTTCTTTTCTTTTCTTATATAAATTTGTTTTCCAAAGCCATTTTAAAATAGGTTTTGAATCCAAATCAAATAAAACAAAAACCACTCCACACAATAAAACAAATGCAACAACATGAATGCATCATCAAATATCCCACCTAATATTTTAAATTTTAACCCCAATTAAAATATTCTCTAAATTATTTAAGCTCAAATATAAAGCTCTTTTAACTCAAATTTTATCTAATTCAAAATTTTGAAAATTATGGGTGTTACAAATTCTACCCCCCTTAAAAGAATCTCGTCCTCGAGATTGGACTGCTTACTCAAACAACTGCGGGTATGATTTCCTCAATTCATCCTCTCTTTCCTGAGTTGCCTCTGCCTCTGAATACCGATTCCACTGAACTTTGCACATTTTAATAACCCGACTTTGAGTAACTCTTTCAGCAGTCTCTATAATCTTAACAGGAAACTCTTCATACGTAAGATCCTCTTCAACGGCCAATTCATCCAAAGGTATTTGCTCCTCAGGCAGACGTAAACATTTCTTTAGTTGAGAAACATGAAACACATCATGTACCCTAGACAAATCCTCAGGCAACTCTAATTGATAAGCAACTTCACCACATCTAGTGATAACTTTAAATGGCCCAACATACCTTAGTGCTAACTTGCCTTTCATGTTAAACCTCTTCATACTTCTCATTGGTGACACCTTCAAGTAGACATAATCACTGACTTCAAAAACTAAATCCCTTCTCTGATTGTCAGCATAACTCTTCTGATGAGATTGTGCCACCCTCAAATTCTCACGAATCACTCACACTTGATCCTCTGCATTTCTAAGAACATCTATACCAAACACCTGAGACTCACCTGTCTAATTTCAAAACAATGGAGTTCTACACTTACGTCCATACAGAGCTTCAAACGGTGTCATCTTAAGACTCTGTTGATAACTGTTGTTGTAAGAGAATTCTGCATAAGGCAAACTCTTATCCCAACTAGTTCCATATTGCAATGCATAAGCCCTCAACATATCTTCTAGTATCTGGTTGGTTCTTTCAGTCTGCCCATCTGTCTTTGGATGATATGCTGTACTAAAATTCAGCTTTGTCCCCAAAGATTCATGTACAGCCTTCCAAAAGTGTGACGTAAACTGTGAACCTCGATCAGATACAATCTTCTTTGGAACTCCATGCAAACACATGATCTTCTCCATATATAATATGGCCAATTGTTCCCTAGTGTACTTAGTTTTAACCGGTATGAAATGAGCAACTTTAGTCAACCGATCTACTATCACCCAAATAGAATCATAACCTTTCTGAGTGCGAGGTAATCCTACTATAAAATCCATACCAACTTCTTCCCATTTCCACTTGGGAATCTTCATTGGTTGCAACAGTCCAGTAGGTCTCTGATGCTCAGCTTTCACTCTCTGACAAGTGTCACACACTGCCACATACTCAGCCACATCCCGTTTTAGTCCAACCCACCAATACTTCTGTTTGAGATCCAGATACATCTTAGTGCTGCCAGGATGAATAGAATAAGCTGACTCATGAGCTTCACGAAGGATTGCCTGCCTAATAACCTGATCCTCAGGTACACACAACCTCTTTCCAAATCACAAAATTCCATTATCATCCATTCGAAAACCAAGTGACTTACCAATCACTATGTCTTCCGCTATCTTCTTTAGTTTCTCATCCTTCAACTGACCCTTGTATATTTCTTGCTCTAATGTAGGTTCTATCACCAACTCCATCATATTAGTAACAATTCCCAAATTCAGATGTTCAAATTCAGCACACAACTCACTTGTCATAGACAACATTTGCATCCCATTGGCATAACTCTTCCTGCTAAGGGCATCGGCTACAACATTGGCTTTACCAGGATGATAGTGTATCTCTAGATCATAATCCTTGATCAACTCCAACCATTTGTGTTGCCTCAAGTTCAAATCAGACTGAGTGAAAATATACTTCAAACTCTTATGATCGGTGTATATATCACTCTTATACCCAATCAAATAGTGTCTCCTAATCTTCAGAGCATGAACTACAGCTGCCAACTCCAAGTCATGAGTAGGATAATTCAGCTCATGCTTTCTCAACTGCCTAGATGCATAAGCAACAACTCTGCCTTCTTGCATAAGAACACACCCCAAACCTTGACGAGAAGCATCACAATAAATAGAGAACTTCTTACTCAAATCTAGCAATACCAAGACAGGTGTTGTAGTCAATCTCTTCTTCAATTCTTCAAAACTAGCTTGACATTTATCAGACCACACAAACTTGGCATTCTTCTCTAACAGAGATGTCATTGGTTTAGCAAGTTTAGAAAACCCTTCAATGAACCGTCTGTAATATCTAGCTAGACCCAAGAAACTACGAATCTCGCCCACATCAGTAGGTGGCTTCCAATTCAATACATCCTTTGCCTTGCCTGGATCCACTAATATTCCACCATTAGAGATAACATGACCAAGAAAAGAGACTTCTTTCAACCAAAACTCACACTTACTTCGCTTAGCATACAGTTTATGCTCTCTAAGTTTCTGTAATACCAACCTCAGATGTTCAGCATGCTCTTTCTATGTCTTGGAAAATACCAGTATATCATCAATAAATACCACCACAAACTTATCAAGATACTCCATAAACACCTTATTCATCATGTACATAAAGTAGGCAGGTGCATTGGTCAAACCAAATGACATAACAGTATACTCATACAAACCATACCTCGTAGTAAAAGTTGTCTTTGGAATATCATAAGCACAAATCTTCAGTTGATGATAACCAGAACGGAAATCAATCTTAGAGAACACACAAGCACCTCTCAACTAATCAAACAGGTCATCAATTCTAGGCAAAGGATACTTGTTCTTGATAGTTACTTCATTAAGTGACCGATAATCAACACACATTCTTTGACCACCATCTTTCTTATCAACAAAGATAACTGGTGCACCCCAAGGTGATGAACTAGGACGAATAAAACCTTTATCTTGTAATTCCTTAATTTGTTTCTTAAGTTCTTCTAATTCATCTACTCCCATTCTATATGGTCGTTTAGCTATGGGTGCAGTTCCAGGTAATAATTCAATAAGAAATTCAATGTCTCGGTCAGGTGGCATATCTGGCAAATCATCTGGAAAGACATTTGGGAATTCATCGATAACTGAATTCTCTTTACTAGCATCATCATCAAGCTGATTCACTAAGGCGGTTGGCTGCTTCTGCACTGCTACATCCACACTGATCTTCTCCCCATTAGGTGCATTCAGAAAATCACAACTACTACCTTCTGCTGACACTAAATCACTGTATGATTTTGTTTCATCCAATCCATACCCAAGATCACATCAATACCAGATGTCCTCAACACTATAGGAGTTATCTTAAACTCTACCCCCTTAAAATCATACTAACTGGAAGACACCGATTAGTGGTTTGCATGGTACCCCAGGTGAGTTTACTAAGAGAGGTTCTTTCATGGCAAGCATGGGTACACTATGCATTCTAACAAAAATGCTGGAAATAAAGGGTATGCGAAGCTCCAGAATCAAAAAGAATGGTTGCAGGAGTAGAATGAACATTGAACGTATCAAGCATTACTTCAGGTTCCTTCTGTGCCATTTCAGTGGACACATGATTCACCTTTCCAGTGTTGGATGACCTCTGCCCCTGCGGTGTCTGTTGGTTCTGCTTCTTGGGACAATGATTAGCATAGTGTCCAGGCTCTCCAGAGCGATAACACAAATTGGGAGTACTAGGTGCACTGGTCTTCATTGGGGTAGAGTTGGGATTACCCTGGCGTGGAGTTTGCTGACCACTCTGCTGTTGGAACTGTCTGTTCTGTTGATACTGGGGTCGTTGCTGAAACTGATTATTCTGCCGATTCTGAGACCACTATTGATTTGAATTATGGTTCCACTGACTGACTGGTCCTTGGAATCTCAGATGAAAACCATGCTGAGAATTTGTACGTTGACGAGTATTGTTCCCAGAGCCTTGTCCTTTCATCTTTCTTTTTCTGTCCATCTCCCGACGCTCATTATCCAGCATAATAGCCTTATTCACAAGTTCCTGGAAACTTGCACAATTGTTACCCTTCAGCTGCAAATGGAGATCATAATAAATTCCCTTAAGGAAGAGACGCTGCTTATCTGCATCTTCCCTCACTTTATTGGGAGCATAGCGAGCCAACTGAGAGAACTTGTCATGATACTCGCTGACACTCATCTATCCCATCCTGAGATTTCTGAATTCCTCATGTTTTAGCTCAATCGCACCCTCAGAAATATGGCGAGCTCAAAAATCTCTAACAAATTCATTCCAAGTGACAGGAGGAGCATTATCAGGACGTGCAGCCTAATACGACTCCCACCAGGTCTGAGCTGTCCCCTATAACTGGCCAGATGCATATAACACCTTTTCCAAATCATTACACTGAGCGATGTTCAACTGTTTCTCCACCGCTCGCACCCAATCATCCGTCTCCAATGGATTAGCAGTATGAGAGAACACTGGAGGGCGTCCTTTCAAAAATTCACCATGTTTGTCCCTCACATGAACAGGTGGCGGTCCTCCTGCAGGGGGTTGTTCTGCATGTGCTGCATGAACATCTACATCATCTAGTTCTGTGTGTTCATAAGTTCTTCCATAGTAATGGGTGGGTTAGGACCACCATGGCCCCTGCCACGGCCTCTGCCTTCTCTGGCTGCCATCTATTTTCAAAGCACAGAAAACAAATCTCAGTATTATCCAGGATGATGTATACAAGAGATAAGTAAATCTGAATTCTCTGGGCGAATTCTAATTTCAGCGGCTCAGTAAAACTGCCATATCTCGAGCTACAGACGTCCAATTAAGGTGATCCTTATATGGTTGGAAAGCTTATAAAATTATCTACGACTTTTATTAATAACACTTCTCCAGATTCTATTAATAAATTAGTCAAAAACTGATCTTAACCGAAACTATTTCAGAATTCCAGACTGCGCAGTGACCTCAATTTAGAACAGGTATATCTCTTAGCTCATAATGGATAAAAAGATAATTATTATGGGGTTGGAAAGATACAGAAGTCTAATTATTCTCAGTAAAATTTCATAAATTTCTCACAAACAGATTTTGAATTATTCTAGGAACATCTCAGACTGCCCCAAAAATCAGCAAAAGACGGAACCAAGTTTACCCCGAACCCAACTATATATTCATGCTCAAACTTAATATCCTTAACTATGGAACTTGTTGACATGCCCACAAAGCTCCAGCACACATTAGAAAGATCCAAATCACACATTAATATAATAATAATTCATCAAGCACACAATTGTTCACACCACATGCTAATACTCGACACTACCAAATTCAAATTGACTCACAAACTAATATCGTTCTTATTACATAGGGACCTCCTAATTTTAATTGAGCTTCTCATAAATCTTGGAATGGCCTAGCTCAGCCCTTAGTTCATCAATCTCCTTATAAGCTTGTTCTTTAAGTTCCTTTTCCTTTGACAACTCATCCTTCAAATCCACTTCATGAAGAGCCAACTCATGAACCAGTCTCACTGTGGCTTGTAAAGTCAAGGATGAATCATCAGCAAGCGGCACGGTCCAAACACCCTTGTCATGCAAGAAACAGAGAAAGTGCCGGAGTGCACCCTTCAATGTCTTGTCAGAGCGAAAACTATGATAGAAGACAAACGCATTGTAGGCGACATCTTCCATGCTTGTTTCTACAGTTGCCCGGCTCACTCGGGTGATGAACTTTGACTCCACCTTAGGCTCCCTAGTGGTAGGATCTATTGTCTTGACCCATAACTCAGTCTCCCAGTAAGAGTCCATCATTGGATGACTATACTCCTTGCAGCGATACTCCAACGTAGCTTCCCAATCGTAGTAATAAGTATTCAAAGTTCTTGTCAGCATGTCATGAAAGAAAACATCTACTTTAGGAACCATGATGTGAAGCTTCGTGGTCCATCCCATGACTGAATTCTCCATTGAAGTGTCTCCCAATCTTGATTCAGCATCTGATATTTCTTGGTCATCATCTTCATGGGGCTCCTTGGGTTTGAAGCGGGCAATGTACTGTGCTACGAACATGCGGGGATGAGGAGACATCTACAAGAATTAGACATGGATTAGATGAAATCAATATATTTTTTTACAATAGAATAAGATAGAAGAAGCATAAAAATTTAGCAATTAACAAGGTGAAAGAAGTAAGCATGAAATAAGTGAAGCATAGATGCTAATAACGACCATTCTAACTAGGCTTGCGTCCTACAGTCAACACGGCTCTGATACCAATCTATCACACCCATTTTTAAGGACAAAAATAGGATGCATAAAAGACTCATGTGCGCCCTAGAAAATGATCGCACACATAAGTTGACAAATTACATAGTATCATCACAGTACTTATTACATAGCGAATAAGTATTTATCACATAGTCTTATAAAATAAATTATAGCAACTGATAGTAGATCTCCAATGGAAGCTCAAAACACAGGGACGTGGTTGACTGGTTGACACCAAGACTAGTACTCATTACGATAATCATCTTCATAATCTTCATCTATTGTGGCGGAAATAGCAAGGGTGAGTCCATGTCGAACTCAACAAGTATAACACAGGGTTCATGGGGCACAAAAGGCTAGACACTGTTTGACTACGTTTAGCTTTTAATCATCATATAATTAGCAATTGAGTAGCATCAAGGTATTCCAATTCCCATTAATGAACCAATGATCAATTGTAATAAGGATAATGAATAGCATTAACATGAGCATAATAATAACAATAGTAATTAAGCATGATATAACAATGGTGATCAGCTATCTATAGATGTTCCAAGGCCGCCCGTATCCGTGGGCACGACTAGTTTACCAGTTTTTAACTCTACGCAGAGGTGTACACTTTCACTGTGAGTCATGATTTCCAAATGTGTGGGGAGATCAAACCCAAACACCGGAGAACAATATAAAGCCATTCAAGAGTTCATCTAACAAGTTAGGGCCATTAGATTCACTCGGCAGGCAGATGTAGGAACCCCCTTTTCAAATGGCACAATTCCTTCTCGACTATACTCATAGACTAGAGGCTGTCCTACATCCAATGTGGCAAGCCATTCTTACGCCATTTAAGGTAACCACTAACAAGCTAGAAAAGGTCTCTTGAACAACTAGAGCCAGAGACACATAGCCCTCACAGCTGTACTGTATGTCGCGGATGATCACGTACAGATAAGTCCTTATGGAGAGAAACCAGAGCAACAATATAACCCCTTGCTCTAGCCCCTTTTCAACAGTAATAAAATCATCATTAAAGGTTAGTTGCTTAATCCATTAGTCAAATTATAGAATCATTATTCATAATTAAGCACTAGCAATAGCTACTCAAAAGCACAACCCATAGGTGACAAGGAAACAAGATATCAATAGCTAAGTTATAATCTCTATGGTTGTCAAGGAGGACACATGCATATGTATGATAATTTTAGTGAATAGGTAACAAGGATAGTTCCATGTTATACTTGCCTTGATCAAAGCTTTCCTGATGATACTGCTGGTCTGGCTCAAAATAATACTTCTGATCATCAAGAAACTGCTCACTGTCTATACTCGATCATCAAGCATCAACACACAATCATCTGAGCAATCATACACGAAGCAAACAAAGAGACATAGTTAGAACAGTACTCCAACAGTAGAAAAAAGTATAAAAAGTTTGTACAACTCTTCTACATGTTACTACGATCACACAGACGTAAAGATCATGAAATTCGGATTTAAAACATGAAAGTTATGAATTTTCTAAGATTTCCTATCGATAAATAATTATTTTAATATAACTCGAAAATTAAATTTTCCAAACCTACTATACACTACACTAACATGTAGAGCTCGAAAAATATGAACCTAACGCAACTTAAACGGATCAAATCGGAGTTAAAACGGAGATTTTATGATCAAAACAAGATTAGTGGCAAAACTGTAAATATCAGAAAAACTTATTTTTGAATTACCGAGATGAAATACGTTGTCAAAACAAAGAAACGTAATTTCTGGATTACGCCAAGGACCGCGGGTTCTAATTCATAAAAACCCAGGTGCTCTTTAAGAATTTTACCCCGCGAAGGGGTATCTTCTAATCTAGGCCGTCGATCTTGATTTGAACGGCTGTAACTTCCTTGGGAGGTGGCTGAGCGGCGCTGTCACCGGAGAATGCCATCACGCGGCGGCGCCATTGCCGGCTTCGGCAAAACTCGGCGGAGTTCTACGTTCTAGGGATTTTGGGCACCACAGACCAAAAGAAAAGCAAGCAGAGAGAGAGAAGAAGATGGCAAGCTCACCAATGCAGAGAAGGGTGCGGGATAAACGGCAAGCTCCCACGATGGCAGGCAGTGAAGCCTAGGGTTTTCAACTCCCTAAACTAGAGTTGACGGGGTTCAACTCGGAGTTATGATGGAAAAAGAGAAGAGGGGGAACGCGGCTACACTTTTATAGCCCCAAAACGTGACGGTTATGGATAGATATCCCGGATTACCCGGGTGGATTCGGTTGAAGACGAGCTTGTCTCCGGCTTGGTCATGACATGGAGAAGAAGGCGCGGCTGACAGTGGGTCCCTGGGTCAGTGAAGCAAAGGAAGGAGGGGGCGCGCTGCTGCGGCTCCTGGGCCGGCCCACGCGCCGCGAGAAGAAGCGGGAGAATTCGGGCTCGGCTCGGGCAGCCCATCACCGAGAGGGAGAGGAGGGAGCAGGCCGGCTTGGGCGGGCCTCCAGGCCACCGGGCCGCTGGTAAGAAGGTAAGTTTTTTTTTCTTTTCTTTTCTTATAAAAATTTGTTTTCCAAAGACATTTTAAAATGGGTTTTGAATCCAAATCAAATAAAACCAAAACCACTTCACACAATAAAACAAATGGAACAGCATGAATGCATCATCAAATATCCCACTTAATATTTTAAATTTTAACCCCAATTAAAATATTCTCTAAATTATTTAAGCTCAAATCTAAAGCTCTTTTAACTCAAATTTTATCTAATTCAAAATTTTGAAAATTCTGGGTGTTACACACAGCTTGTATTCATTCTTTCCTATAAAATATTAGTGGATATATACCCGAGAGAATACAACAAATTTGCATTACAGGTTGTTGTCCATAACTTTTATAGTTTTTCTCTATGCTAATGAAAGGATGGTTTCAGGATTGCTTTAGCATAGATTTTATTTATTAACAAATTTTTGTGTTGGCTACATTCTAGCATGGTTCAAGGCTAAGATAACTTGCAACAAGAGATAAGTGAATAAACCTTGATACTCATAGTTCTTGCTTCCATGAAGAATAAACTGGATCTTCTTTGTGCAAAGTTTTTTGGAATTCATATACCTTGCTTCATCTCCGGTGTGAATTTATCTCAGGACTTCTCCAATTTGAGTTGGGAGTTTTCTGCAGGGGTTAGTCCAATCAAAATAACCAGTATCTACTACAACAAGTTTTAGTTCAATAACTATTGGTATAAATTAATGCACACATAATTATCTGCAAGTGCATAGATATTATACCGTTGTAGCATTCTCCGAGAATAACCTATTTTTAATATCGAACCCAAAGGAACATAGATGAGAATAACTAAGTCTTAACTTAACCCAACTTCACAACCAAGGCTAAAGAATAGGAGTACAGAGGAGACCACTAAGGTCTTCTAGTTCTAACTTCAGTAAGTTTTATCTTCTATAGTTCAATTCTAAGGAAATTGCTAAAGAAAACACAAGAAGAGTACATTTCCTATAGTAACAAGGTCCTGCTAGGCCTACTAACAGGATGTGGACTACAGAGAATTCAACGAGGCTATAAGAGTCACCCTCGTGAGCTACCACCGATCCGAAAAATATGGTACATCTAAGAGTAACCGACTCTAAGTACCATGCTTACACTACGAATACTACTTTAACCCAAGAGTGACAGGGATCAAAGTACACAAAAGAAAGTCACAAACCTAAAGAACAATATGAACAAGATGCTTACTTGAATTAGAAGTCGATTACCAGTGAAATCTCAGAAGCAAGCTCATGAAGAACTTGATTCCACCAGGGTACAAGCCGTAGAGAGAGCATCAACAGGTCAGGACTCCTCCAAACTCTTCCCTCTCACTCTATCTCTCTATATCTAATACAAGACTAGATCCTATGGAGGACTAATCTTCTCTTGATTGCTAGCTTTAGATCCTGGTGGACATATGGAATTAGGGTTTCTGGCTTCTTAGCTCTCAGGATCTGCCTTGGCTTCTACCCTAGTAGGCTATAGGCTAGTATATATAGCCTTAAGCATCAATCCTTAGCCCTTAGATCAAACCGACTTGAAGTAACGGCTAAGATGCATCTTAGGAGGCGGTGGAGAACCGACGTAGCGAAGAGGGGCTGACACGTGGGGCCCATAGGTCGGCCACCCTGTAGGTAGGGTCGGTTGGCCCCACCTATCAGTGGCTCATGCCCTGCTTCGGTGGAGTACCTCCTGGAGTCTTCTAGAGTCTTCTCACGTAGTTACCGTGGTGGAATTTCATGATTTCCTTTAACGAATAGGTCCTCCTTGGCGGTTTTTCGATTAAATCCTACTAGAAACACATATTCACCAAAACTCGTGAAATTTGTTAGTTTAAACCCCTAAGTCTATGTTGGTGATCCATTTTAATCATTTATGCAAGGTAGGTTAACGGTTTATGATGTATGTTAACTACCATCAACAATAATCAAACTAAACTCCATGTCTAATTTTGATTAAGGAAGGCATTTTAACCTAAGCACCACACTTAATTTAAAAAGCCTTTGGAAGTGAGATCAACACTCCAAAACTAAAGCATAGTATAGTAGACAAATATAACATGAAAGCATTATAGAGATTTATTTAAATAGAGATGAAAGAGCATGATCATGGTGAGTGATTTCTTTTTTTAAGATAAAGTATGCAGGTGGTATGGATATATGCAGGTAACTAAATATGCTGTGAATTTAATATGAGAGAATTCAAACTAAATGGAGTGGATGCATGAGTTATTTAAAGTAAACGTGCAGTGGAATGCAATAAATTAAAAGATAACTACTCATTAAGTTTAAAGTCCATAAGCATGACTATCTCACCTTTCTAAATCATACTTACCATGACTCACAAAATGAAACTTGTGAGTAGTGCAGCATTTGTTTCTGTCACTTGAAATGTGATTTGAATTCTAGTGACGTCGACCTTTTTATCGAATCTACACATGATTAGAATATATATGTCTATACAAACCTGTGAGATGGCAGGGTTCCAATATTAATGGATCTTTGAATGTTCAGGCACCCTGAAGTTCTTTAATGGTTCTTCTCTTTTTGTGGAAGCTTGCTAAAAGGTCAAAACGACATCTGTTATCCTATCTTATTCCACAACTCAACAGAACAGGGGTAATCCTACTAAAGCTAGCGGTATGTTAATGATCTAAATCTTTACGCTAATTGTTTCCCTAGCAACAACGCTAAAAATGCTTATTGGTATTTATAAGTGCAAATAGAATATGAAGGATTCCGCAAGTGCACAGAATACCATTGTAGCATTGTACAGGTAGTATTCCAGGTATTGTTATTTATATTTTACCACAGGAAAACAATAGAGTAAAGACTTATTGAATAATAAAGGAATATCTATCAGTCAACATACCAGCATAGCTAGAGCAAGGGATAAGGGTAATGATAGGAATTAATCATAATGACACTCAGGGGATAGATCGTTATGATAACTCGAGAAAACAACAAGTGAGGTAGATTCCTGTGACATTCTTATTACATGGTCAAAGTATAACCAACTATAGTTAAGGCTAACTCTACTCTTGTGCACTTCGGGACGCCACTAGACGGTAGAGCACCACAAATGATAACTCTACTGACATAACTACGATCCTACAATTTAAGAACCTATTCAATTCGGAGTGGACTACAAAGGATAGACGAGCCTATCACCTCCCGCTGCTACCACCCAACTAGAGAACAGGGTGCACTCAGAGGCAGAGCATCGTATAAGCATCATGCTTATACGAGACTTGGCTACTTAGCCTAACTGGTAAACTAGCAGGCTAAGCGCTATATGAACCTGCACACAAAAGTAATGATAACCATAACTAAGCAAGATATATATTCAAAGTAAGCATAGCCATGTAGATAGAAATATTATAAATTGATAATAAGTCTTACAAGATGTAGAATTAAAGATATAAGGCTTTGCCGAGCCTCCAAGACTAGATCCAGAACTTGAGCATGAGCTCAACTCAATCCTCACTACCGTGCTACCAATCTACTACATTGAAGAGCTCTAGACCTAATCCATCTAGTGTATGTTGATCTGGATGAGAGATATGAATTAGGGTTTCAAGGATGGCTCCAGGGAGGGGGGTAGGGGCTGTTATATATAGGGGCGCCTGGCACCCTCCCCCTCTTAGTTAGCCTCATTGATACTAAATTTTCCACCATATCTCATTAAAATACACATGGGCCTTTATGGGCCAAATTCTGAATTGAGCCCATAAATGCATAGCATGGCTCTATCTCGTCCCTCTATTTAAACCGATGTCGAGCAACAGCATAGATTGATCCTCAATGGCGGTGGAAGAACCGACGTCGAAGCGCAGACTAACCAGCGGGACCCTGTTGACATTTATTACATCACTATGTACTAAGTTGTCATCCCTAGCATGATGCTCAAAACACTGGTAATTATAACTACACTTGAAAACTCGAATAATATTAAACATAAGTATCCACAAGCGCACAGATAAATCACCTATTGTAGCATTCTACCCAGAGTATTCCGAGTATCGTTATTTATTTTAATCTCAAAGGATAGACCGTGAGGCAAATGTTTATATAACTAAATAAATGTGTAGACCTATGATAAACCAACCACTATTATGCTTTAGCAGGGGTAAGTCAAGTAAAAGATAAATAAATGATAAATGAATGTAGCATGATAATAGTATTCCAGAGATAGAAAACAGAGACTCACTAAAAGTAGTATGACTAATCTCGAGATTCGGTTAGAGTAAAGAATTCCTAAGTTATTCCTAAACACTAAGTCTTGCTGCTCACTCTAGCATATATATCATCATCTATTAGTAAAACTAAATCAAAGCAAAATTATAAGGAACATCTATTAGGGAGAATTGGAAATAGAGTCTTCTTCTCCTTCGAGACCGGGTTCTACCATGTCATCTATGTACGGGAGATGGACTATAAAGGACTCAACCAAGCTATCACCTTAGCGATCTACCACACGTCCCAGCACATAGTCGGTATTCGCAAGGAATTTCATATCTAAGCACCACACTTATATAATCAAAGCTACCTAACTCTCGCGCAAACTGAATTAGGTACTCTACGAACATATGTAAATGCAAATCATCAAATAATACTATATCCAATATATAACTAGAGCAAACTAAGAACATAATAAATAGGAACATATTATTGAAATAGAAAAAAGTCTTAAATGAGATACAAAGGCAAATTACCAATCTCCAGACGAAATGATCCGGAATCCTGAGCAATCGTCCAACTCTAGTTGAACCTTGCTTAAAGCCTATACTAAGAAATTGAAGAACTAGAGCTCTCTCTATCTAATCTCTGAAAACCCTAATATTTGGACTACTCTTGACTTATGATCAGGTGCTTCAAGGGTGGTCAGGGCCTATATTTATAGTCCTAAGGAAGAACCGTCAGCCCTTGGATCAAACCGACTACAAGTACGGTGGAGATGCATCCTAAGAGGCGGTGGAGGAATACTCTAGAAGGACGTGGAAGAATCCCATAGGGGGGCCGGGCGACATGGTGGTGGGGCCAGCTGGCCCCACCTAGCAGCTGTTGGTCCTCCACTTCGGTTCCGTGCCTTCTGGTGTCTTCTAGAGCCTTCTCGTGCATATTTCATCACAGTTAAGTTTCGTTCCTTTTTGACAATTCAATCCTCATTTTTATTCTTTCTGGAATATCCTTGCTGAAAATAATAATTCACCAAAACTCATGAAAATTGTCAGTAATAACCCCTAAGTTTATATTGGTGACTATTTTTATACACAATGTTGACGGTTTATGTCGGATGATAAGTACCGTCAACAAGCTCCCCCCTGGTCCCTTGGCAAAGCAACTTAAGTGATGGAAATTAAGAGTACATGGTCTCATAATTTTTGTACAACTCCTCAAAAGTAAACCTGCATTCAAGCAAGAATTCTTCTCTAGATTGCAATTCATTGATCCATCCTTCAAACTTACTCATATTTCTTTCAACCATGGAGCTTTTGAGCTTTTTACTTGATCTTGAGCAATTGAGAGATAGAACAATCAAGTAAGCACTATGTCTCGTATTCTTCATTCAACCTTTATTCTAGAGTTTTATAAGTTTTCAAAATAAAACTCAGAGATTCATTGCATGACACACTCAAGTATCTCATATATGTGGTATTTTTGGATCTCACTAAGGCAACAAATGTTATGCCTTTATTCCTGCACTAAAGCTTATGTGGATTTCATAGGAATGACATTCTTATGAGAAAACATACTTGCAAACATATATTGTAAAGTCAAACAATGGATCTAAAGAGAGTTAAGTCATAAAATCAAATCAAGATGTACAAGTGTATGGAATGAGGTGGATATTTATGATGGCTAATCCTAATTCTACTATGCTCCTTAAAAGCATCTCTCTTTTGAACTTGGAAATAAATGTAAGAGAACATGGGCTATCTTTTCTTCTTATTTCTTTCTTTTAGGCGGGCATCAAAGTACTCATTGTTTTGATACTTTGGACACTTGTCCATTTTTTTAATAATATTCTTTCTTTTGCATAGCCACATGCTTCTTTCATATAAAATATTTGAGAGATAAAACAAAGGATTTGGAGTATTTATTTGAGGAAAACCTAAATGGAATATTTTTTATGTTTCCTCCCAGTGTTGGAGAAAAATATGTTTTTAGTGGAACAAAATAAAGTGTGAATGGGATGTGTGTAGTGTGATCTTAATTTTAAAAGTATGACAAACCTCTCATAAGGCATACAACAAAGTTTGACCGAACTCAATGAAATACAAGTAGCATGAAAGTAGAAGTTTTCTTAGTCTAAATATATTCATTTTAGCACTGGTAGGAATTCAAACTTTGTCATATAGAATCTCATCATGTAAATTTTAAATTTTAAATATTTAAAGATAAGTCTCCGAAAATCAAGTATCACTTAGAATAAGATAAATAGCAGCTCAAACTCTCTTATATCATATCTGTCAATTACTTAGATTTAGTTTAAGCATATGCTACCCACGGGTTTCAAGTTTTACAGCAAATTCTCAAGTTAAATCAACTTCATTCAACACGTAGGAAAATTCAAATATGAAAACTAGGTACTTAAAAGGAATCATAACTTGAGCATTTTTTTATCTTTTTATTTGAGAGAGACTATCTTCAAATTCTACTTACTTATTTATTCAACTCTTAAAATAAGAAAACACACTAATTCAAACTTAAGCAAAATTAAAACAAACTTATGTATACACTCTATTTTTGGTTTTTTCATTTTTTAACATGCCAAAATTAAACATAAATACCAGTAGAAAAGATAAATTTTTATTTGGTTTTCTAGTTATGCATTTTTTTACAGTAATTTAAACTAAAGAAAAATAATACTCGCAGCATTTTAGAAGAAAGAGAAAAGAATACTTACCTCAATATGCGGGGGGTCCTTCCCAAGCTAGATCACTGCGGTGGTGCGGTGGTGGATACTCGAAACCCATCCTACCCAACAGGTACTTAAAGTTTGTTTGTTGCTATTGCTCATACTGCTGTAACTCATCAAATCTGTAGGTCATCTTCTGCTGCCATTCAACTTGTTGGTGAAGGGTGTTACATATCTCCTCCTATCCTGCCTTGAGGGACGTGAGACGGTTGTCGATGTTCTGGTAGAAACTGGGCTCATCATAGCCCATCGGAGGTGGTGAATGATGATGGTGATGTGGAGATTGATGATGATGTTGCAGCGGTTGATGATGATGTTGCGAAGTAAGCTGGTAGTAGTCCTAAGGAGCATGGTATGGGAATGGTCTATGGAAGCTGTCGTGGACGCCCCGTGCGGAGAAAGACATGCACCCTCTCTGTACACTGCTCATGGTCTCCTCATAATCCTATGGATGATAATGACCAAAATTACCTAGCCCCCAACATGCATCTACAGATGTCTCTGACTCATAAGGAGTGTGATCCTCCCAGGCCTGGTAATATGCATGAGACGGTCTCAGCTGATCAAATCCAAAGTAACTAGTAAAGGCTGGCTCTGGAGGAGTAGCATCTTCACCCTGGTACCTCAGGTTTTGGTTCCTGATCATGCGAGCAGAGGGACTCCTTCCCACTCCCGGGCCTGGTTTCTAAAATTCAACAACAAAATTCTCCACAACATACAGACCGAGGCTCTGGTTTGGCAGCTCTATCTCCTTGGTGTATCCTTTATACATCATGACTATTTTTCTATTCCTCATTTTAAATATGTGAGCATGGTGAAAGAATGAATAATCAATGACTCGTCATGGCATAGTGATGTACGCAATGTTTGCATTGTCTAAAAGTCCTAACCCATTGGCAAGACGTGCTACCCATGATGTGCATGTTACTCCTCGTTTCTTTAATCCAAGAATGGTTAGCCAATAATGTGCCATTAATTTAACTGGTGAAACTTTTATTTTCTTTACCATGGCATACATCAATGTAAGTTCTTCTACTCTTGCAATCCGAAATTTCTCTCTAGGAAAAAGAGTAACTCCTAACCTTTTATGTATGAACCTTAGAGTGGGGTTGTGAATTTCATCAGTGCAGGGTCTATGACAAACTGTTTCTCCAGATATATCTTGCCAGAAACGGGTTCTATCAAGTTCTTTTAAAGCATCATCAACATCAAACATTGCATGATTCATGAAATCCTAAGATGTTACTAAAGTTCTTCCAGGCAGGTGAAAATGGTTTATTAAAAAACCTAAATAAAATTTCCTATTCACCTAATTGCAGAGTGCTAAAAAATTCTATTGTAAGTAGTCTACATCCATTCTCAATTATAGTCCAGGCATCCTCCCAACTAATATTCTGGAAAAATAAGTTAAAATTCAAAGTCCATACCTATAGTGTGCAGGAGGTCCAGGTCGATGATGGGGGTTGATGTAAACTCTTTATCCTTTAGCAGCTTGTAGACTTCTTTCTCTCGGTCGTCTTGAAATTTGATTTGGCTCCCTAAGAAGGGTATAGACCTCAGCTTGCTGGCGCGATGATGATCCTCGAACAGCGGGAGATGGTGGGTCAACTTCCATCTCGGAGTCAGCCTAGGAAGAGCCTGCCCAAGATGAAGTACGACTTCTCATTGAATAGAAGGAAAGCATTGAAGTGAGTGCATTCTTTACCTTCTTTGCCTGGCTCATCCTTGCTGTAACAAAAACAAAAACAAAAACAAAAACAAAAACAAAAACAAAAACAAAAACAAAAACAAAAACAAAAAACTAGTGGAACAAGTGAGGGTTAGAAAATAAATGTTAGAGAGTTAGCCGTTCAAAAAGTCAGTCATTCAGGAGTTAGTCGTTCAAGTTGGAATTTTTAATTCAACTTCTTCTAAACTCTTGATTAATTTAGGCAGCACCTACCCTCTAACATTTAATTTCTCCACTAGATTTTCAACAGCACTCCTTTACTTTTTCACTTAGTACCTTGCACTAAATCTCTCTTGTAACTACACTCCACTTCTATCCTCCCAATTTCTACTTAAAAGATGAAATTCTCTACTTCAAAATTTTAGAACTGAATCACGAGCTCAGGGATGAAGTTTGAGGCTTGTGTTGGTGTGTGTGTAGCATTCAGGAACAAGGGTATTTAAAGAGGAAGAGGGGTGGTCGAGTGGACCCACATGTCTCCCATATTTATACCATATAATCACACAAGTATGCAAAACAAAATTACTTTTATGAAACTACAAGAAATAAGAATTCTAAGGATGGTATTTTTGCATTTTTCTGCCACCACGGTAAATATTACTTATGGGGGGTTTTACGCTCCGTAAATATTAATTACATAGGGCTTTAAACTTTACTATGTCATGATGAGAATTTTTATTTTATTTTCTAATGCACTCATTGAAAAAGTAAATATACAAATGCAATGTGAAAAGTTAAACTACAGATAACTACCGAGTTACCTCTGGCGAAGGGTTCGGGAATTTTAAGTCCACCGAACTGGACTTCTCCAGTTGAATTATTCTTCGGGTGTATTCTCCGGTCCCTGAGGTGATGACCTTGATTCTTGTTCTTCATGACACTCTAAAATTGAGCATTGCTCTGGTCTTGGCTTGAATGCGAACCGCTCTTCTTTTCCATTAATGCTGAATTTAATCTCTCTAGCTCCGACATCAATATGAGCATTTGTGGTACTCAAGAATGGTCTCCCAAGGATGAGAGGTGTCTTCATGTCTTCCTGCATGTCAAGTACTACAAAATCTACAGTAACGAAAAAGTTTCAGATTTTTACCAGAATATTCTCAGCAATTCCTGCAGGGTAGTGGACCGACTGGTCGGCTAGTTGCAGACACATTGAAGTTGGTGTTAGCATAGAGTAGTTGAGCTTGTCGAAAACCTTCTTGGGCATAACACTGACGCTTGCTCCAAGATCACATAATGCATTCTCAAAATCCTAGCTTCCGATTGAACAATCAATAGTGGGGTATCTTGGATCCTTCTTCTTGATAGGTGATGTGTTGAGGATGGCTGCACTATACTCCTCCGTTAGCTTGATCAGTTCAGTAGAGGGCAAAGGTCTTTTATTGTTGAGGATGTCTCAAAGATACTTCGCGTATGTAGGCACCTGTATGGCATCTAACAACGGAATATTGATATATAATTTTTGAATTACCTCTACAAACTTACCAAACTGCTCGTCTATTTTAGCCTTTCTATTTCTACGTGGAAACGGTAGGAGAGTGGTGTCACAAAAATCTTGTTGTAATTCATGTTCTTGTGGTAAAAGTTCATTGTCTCCCTTCTCTGCTTCTGCCTGCACTGCCACCGGTGTCTTACTTGTCCCTTGCCACCTCTTGTGGTTATAGATTTAACCTTCTCAAGGTTAGTGGCAACAGGCAGAGTAAAAGCTAATTGGCCTAATTTCAATTCTACCTTTTATTGAAAATCATTTGTTCTTTAACAGCAGAATAAAAACTATTCATTTTAGCACTTATACTTTCTAAGATCTTATCATTACAAGCAAGCCTTTTAACAATGTTGTCATTAATTCTAGCTTGTTCTAAGATTAGATCTCTCTAGGATGGTTGTTTAAAATTAGAAGAATTATAATAATTATTACCTTGGTACTTACCTTAGTTGGTGAACCGAGGTTGACTCCATCCTTGCTTCTGTTGTTGTGGAGCAGAGTTATTGATAATGGTATTGATATCTTCTAGTGACTCAGCAAATTCAACTCCTAAACATTCTTCACATCTGTTCTGAGCATTGAATGCATCTTGAATGGCTTGACGATCTCTCTTATAATTGTTTTTCTGTTCTAGCCAATTCAATAGTACATCCATCTTGGTTGACAATGCACATACTTCTTCTGAAACTTCTTCAGTCTTATGGCATGATTGAGTATTACATGATGTCCAACTCTGATTTACTGCTATCTTCTCCATAAGTACTTCAGCTTTTCCAGGAGTGGGTGACATAAATGATCCTCCAGTAGTTGCATCAAGTTGTTCACGTGATTTCTAAATTAATCCATGATAGAACATTTGCATGAGAAACCATTGTTCCATTCTATGATGAGGACAATCTGAGATATATTCTTGAAAATGCTCCCATGCTTCTAGAATAGGTTCACCTTTGTGCTGACGAAAATTTGTAATCTTTCCTCTTAAGACAGTGGTCTTGCCTATAGGGAAAAACTTTTCTAGGAAAGCTTTAAAACATCTTGCCCATGTATTACTTTGATCTTTATTGGTGTAGAACCACTGCTTCGCTCTTCCCTCCAGTGAGAACAGAAACAAACGAAGTAGTATGACATCTTGAGAAATGTCTCCTTGATGACGACAGTGCTACAAATCTCTAGAAAATTCTGCAAATGAGCACTGACATCTTCATATGCCTTTCCACTAAATGTATTAGCTTGCACCATATTGATGAGGCTTGGCTTGAGCTCAAATTCACGATCATTGGTGTCGAGTGTTGGTCCAACGTGAATGTTCTCGGTGCTTGGAGCAGAGAATTCACGCAGAGTGTTCTGAGTCATGGCTCCTAAAAACTGATGTTAAGCTTCTTCTCAATTTGGTTGATTCTGATTAATAAAGAATTGTAGATCACAACCAGTCCTGCACATACCTTGCATAAAATACATAAATAAAAACAAACAAAGGTAAGCCTTCTAAAGCAAAGGTTATGGTTTATCTATAAGTATTTATTTTTATTGCCATATTACGCTTTTTTCCCAGCAACGGCGTCAATAATGCTTGTTGACATTTCTTACATCACTATGTACTAAGTTGTCATCCCTAGTATGATGCTCAAAACGCTGGTAATTATAACTATACTTGAAAACTCTAAATAATATTAAACATAAGTATCCGTAAGCGCACAACAAGCGCATAGATAAATCACCTATTGAAGCATTCTACTCAGAGTATTTCGAGTATTGTTATTTATTTTAATCCCAAAGGAAGGACCGTGTGGCAAATATTTATATGACTAAATAAATGTGCAGATCTATGATAAACTAACCACTGTTATGCTTTAGCAGGGGTAAGTCAAGTAAAAGATAAATAAATGATAAATAAATGTAGCATGATAATAGTATTCTAGAGATAGAAAATAGAGACTCACTAAAAGTAGTATGACTAATCTCGAGATTCGGTTAGAGTAAAGAATTCCTAAGTTATTCCTAAACACTAAGTCTTGCTGCTTACTCTAGCATATATATCTTCATCTATTAGTAAAATTGAATCAAAACAAAATTATAAGGAACATCTACTAGGGAGAATTGGAAACAAAGTCTTCTTCTCCTTCGAGACTGGGCTCTACCATGTCATCTATATACGGGAGATGGACTACAAAGGACTCAACCAAGCTGTCACCTTAGCGATCTACCACACATCCCGGCACATAGTCGGTATTCGCAGGGAATTTCTTATCTAAGCACCACGCTTACATAATCAAAGCTACCTAACTCTCGCGTGAACTAAATTAGGTACTTTACGAACATATGCAAATGCAAATCGTCAAATAATACTATATCCAATATATAAATAGAGCAAACTAAAAACATAATAAAGAGGAATATATTATTGAAATAGAACAAAGTCTTAAATGAGATACAAAGGCAAATTATCAATCTTCAAACGAATAGAACCAGAATCCTGAGCAATCGCCCAACTCTATTTGAACCTTGCTAGAAAGCCTATACTAAGAAATTAAAGAACTAGAGCTCTCTCTATCTAATCTCTAGAAATCCTAATATTTGGACTACTCTTGACTTATGATCAGGTGCTTAGGGGGGTCAGGGCCTATATTTATAGTCCTAAGGAAGAACCGTCAGCCCTTGGATCAAACCGACTTCACGTACGGCGAAGATGCATTCCAAGAGGCGATGGAGGAATACTACAGAAGGACGTGGAAGAATCCCACAGGGGGGCCGGGCGGCATGGTGGTGGGGCCGGTCAGCCCCACCTGGTAACTATTGGTCCTCCACTTTAGTCACGTGCCTTTTGGTGCATATTTCGTCGCAGTTAAGTTTCGTGCCTTTTTGGCAATTCGATCCTCATTTTTATTTTTTCTGGAATATCCCTGCTGAAAATAATAATTCACCAAAACTCGTGGAAATTGTCAGTAATAACCCCTAAGTTTATATTGGTGACCATTTCTATACATAATGTTGACGGTTTATGATGGATGATAACTACCGTCAATAGACCCACAGGCCGGTCGGCCTATAGGTGGGGCCAGCTGGCCCCACATGTCAGCCATTCGAGGTCTGCTTTGGTGGATTGCCTTCTGGTTTGTTTTAGATCCTTCCCAAGTAGTTTATGTCACTGATAAACTTGATTTGCTTTGACGAATAGGTCCACCTTAACGGTTTTCTAGATAAACCTTACGGAAAACACAGATTCACCAAAACTTGTGGAATTTATCAGTTTAAACCCCGAAACCTATGTTTGGTGATGAAATTAAGTATATATATAGGTTATCATAACGGTTTATAATTGGTGTTAGTGACCGTCAACAGTGGTTGTGACGCCGATGCGCGCGTCGCCATAGGCTTCACCAACCTATCACCATATGACGTTGACCCTTCTTCCCCTGTTATCTCTTCTATACACCTAAAAAGCTCTAAAGTAATCATCTACCAGGTGATACAAAAACGTATACTCTCCGGTCACGAAGACTAAAAAAAACTATACCAAATACATATATTATCCGACCAAATACACGTACACTATCCGGCTACCATTCCTCCGCACCACAAATCCAAAGTCGTACCAAATATGTATACTGTCTGGCCTAATACATACACTGTCCAGCCGCACCAAGTCTGAAATCCAAAATCGCGCCCAGTTCTACGGAGTCCACGTTGGAGCCAATTCTGCACAGATCGTGACTTCGCATCGGAAGCGGTGACTTCGCATCGGAAACGGTCAGCCTCGTCGGGACAGTCGACAACCTCACATTATCTGTTACCACCTATATATAATCTACTACCACCTAAAAAGTGAGAGGTGGTTTCGTCCACAGCATCCCTTGCTTCCGGCGTCGTTAAGGCTGACTGAAGTCTCTCCCATTTCGAATCAAACAAGGCGCTGTCTCCCCAATCCCCACTCCCGCCCCGCACGCCCCCAGGCCGTAAGGTGTGCATGCCCTCATGCAATGCACTGCAAAGTCCAAACCCAGGCCGCTGCATGCCCACGCAAACAGCTGGTGCTGTACGGAGCTGAGACAGAACTAAGTCCACAAATACGGACCTAGATCGGTCTAAAAAAATACCTCTTATCTATACCTAATAATAAAGAGGCAAAATTTCAGGCTCTTTTTTTTCGTCCATCCATTTGTTTGATCCGCCTCCCTCTAACTACCGGACGATGGAGACTTTCTTCCGTCCGGACTTACATATATAACCTGTGCTCCTACGAGTTAGAGTAGCTCTTGTCCAGCGTGAGGCAGAGTCCGATTCCAAAACCTATTGAGTCTGTGCTCATATGTGTTAGAACAACTCGCGTCTAACGATGATACGGAGTCCAATTCTAATATATATACAGTCTTAAGGTAATATATCTCCTATTCCAAAATCTAAAATAGGAATTCTAATCAAATAGAAAAGCAATATAATATAATCTATATCTATACCTAATAATAAAGAGGTAAAATTTTTGCCACAAAATTTTTTTCGTCCAACTTAATACTAACGTGACTCGGTCTCGGTTACAGCTCTGGAAAAACATGTTTGTTTTTCCCGGCGAGCCACCATTGTTTCCAACTTTCCTGTCCACGTCCTTTTCCTGTTTTTTTTTTGTTTCCTCCTCCCAACGTTTAGTAACATGACTTTTTTTCTCCCATACTTATATTTTTATAAAAACAGTAAATATATCATGGGTGCTTAAACTCTTTATCCTTATCTAACGTGATAAAATAATTCGATGATGACTGAAATCTTGAATAGTTTATCATCCATCTAATCTATATCTATATAACTATGGTTCAGTGACTTTTTTAATCTGCTTTTCGGTCTCCTATTTTTTCTTATAAATTGAAAAAATAAATAAAATGGCCATAAATATCAATGTTCAAACATACAAGGAAGAAGAAGAGCCCATGATAATTGATCTCAATGGTGATGACGACGACGATGTCGATACAGGCTCAGGAATTATACATTCTTTTGACCTATCCATTGATGGTGTGGATGAAGAAGGATTAAGTCTAGGTAAATTAACTTCAGTATCATTTTTCTTTTTCTCTACGAGGAAATAGAATAGAAGCAAAAAAGGGTATGGAGAGGAATTAAACTAAAAGAAGTAGGTAAAGACAACCATTTCCACTACACCATATAGTTAGTTTGTGTCGACCTATTAAACATATTATATACCAGTGATTCAATTGGGTGAACCGAACAAAACGTGAATTAGGACTTTGCTGCTACGATTCTAACGACTATACGCACCTATTGGCCTCCTCTCCTGCAGTCTGTGCCCGATCTAAAAAAAACAACGCCTTACTTATCCCCTTGTCTGATCGACAATGGCAGTTATCAAGCCAGTGACCCTAGCCTTGGCAGGTGAGGGCCTCTTCGGGCTCTGGTACACCCGTGTTGCATGCACAAAATGATGAACCATCCTCATGCTGTTTATCTCGGTCGCACCTTCGACGCGCCTTCGCCTCCGCATAATAAAGTCAACTGACATTGTCATTGTCCCTACCTACCATACGATGAGCTCGAGGCCACCAACTCCGAATGTAGATAGTGAGAGAGGCAAAAGATACAAATCGATAATGACCCCGTTGCAACGCACGGGCACTTTTGCTATAACCTATAAATAAAAGTGTCACCTCACGCTAAATCAAACAGGACACGACGCCAGCTCTTTGGTAATTCTATCTCTTCTCTACATCTACAGCTAAAAAAAATGTAAAGAGGACCCGTCTACCCGGCTGTGGTGAAGCCGTGACTCCTATTCCCCCTCCAGTACTTTTTTTTCGCGCCGACAGGTGGTCCCCGGCACTGACACGCGCCCCCTCCCTCTGCACACCCCACGACGTAGTCACGGGCTCACGGCGTGCGTGGGGGATAGGAATCACGGGCTCATGGCTTCCTTCGCTCCCTCCCCTCCCGCACACTCTCGGAAGCGGCGCCGTCGTTGCTGCAGCGGTGAGGAGCCAGCCATCGTGGCTCACGCATCGCTACCCATCCCCTCGCACAATGCCGTCCCTTCATCCGGCTGGCCTCGACAGCAGATCTGGTGCCTGGGTACCGCATCGTGGGAGGAGAACAAGGTAATGCCGTCGATTCACTGGAAAACTCGCCGGTGGTTTGGGTTACGGGGTCAGGTTATGACATCGAATCACCGGACTACGCCATTGCCGATCTATTTAGTCTCCAGCCGATTCACTATCTTGCCCCATTGTTGCAGGTAGAATCCTGCTTTTTGAAGCGCCTCCATGGCGACAGCACCGCCGCTGGTTGCCGCAGCAAGCTGCAATTCGGGATACGTGGCTCGGTTATGGCACGGGCAAAGAAGGGGATGCGTCATCAATCTCAGCATGACCTAGGAGACGAGGTATCAAGAGGTGAGATGGTTCATGTTTCACATCTATGGTTTGCCCTAGGATTTATGTTTTGTTTTTCCAGTAAAGCACAAAATCAATTAGTTTGTAAGATGATTCGATTGAGCATCTGTTTTGTGCAACAATTTTTCATAAACAGTTTGTAAACTAATTCAAAGTAGATGCATTCAGTTTGCTTGGGACATGTGACTCGGTTAATAGCTAGAACTGTCCTCATCGATTATATGAGATAAAAAAAACAGACAAACTCTGCAGTCGACAGGTATTAGGCGGGGTAGTGCTGAGCATTCTGCTATATCGCTTATTGTTACTAGAGTGTTGCATAAATTTGTGTTCCTGAAGTGCAAAACGGGAGGTCGGGCTGCTACGCTCCCTTTATTCTCTGAGCAGGATTAGTCTCCCAGAATATGCATTAGGAAAAATAGTTTGGTGGTGACTCAGATGAGTTGATGATTTTTGGAACACCTTGATATGTAAATGCAATTTATATTACGTATTCTGAAATTTGCAACATTTCTGGCATACAATTTGGTGGTGTCGGATGCTAATGTTCCATTCCTCCCGATGGTGAAGAGGCGTGACCTAGGTGAGAATACAAGCACCTGCTCCTTCAAGTGATTCTAGCATGGAGGTATCATAGCACGAGCCTTCCCCTCTAGCAATGATTCAGTTGATTACTTGATTATTTTTGCCATAGCTTTGTATTCTAAAAGGTGTCCTGATTAGAGCTTCCAAATACTAACCTTTTAATCAATTATGGTTCCTCAAACGATCTTCTGAATTTTTTTCCTGAATAGGTTAGTACAAGAGTAAACTTGGCTTAATTGCTTTATAATGTCCTATAATTTGGAATGGAGGGAGTATTAGTTTGAAGGTGGATCTTGAAGGTTTGCAGTTCACTTCACTGCAATCTAAACAGGGCGTTAGGTGTTTTGTTGATGGTAGACTTTAAATCATTGGTTTCCAAGGAGGCGCTCAGCTAAAGTGTACTATAATCTGCGCTCACTGAAAAAGTACGACTTATTAGCCAAGCGAATAGGGCGTTAGGTGTTTTGTTGATGGTAGACTTTAAATCATTGGTTTCCAAGGAGGTGCTCAGCTAAAGTGAACTATAATATGTGCTCGCTGAAAAAGTACGGCTTATCAGCCAAGCAAAAAGGGCGTTAGGTGTTTTGTTAATGGTAGACTTTAAATCATTGGTTTCCAAGGAGGTGCTCAGCTAAAGTGAACTATAATCTGTGCTCGCAAGATGTTTGACCATATAAGATGTTTCGGTTACCCATGCCTATAATAAAATCGAAACCATGATGCATATAAGATATTTTTTCATGTGTAGCTAAAAAAAATACATAGAAGTACGTGGATTTTAAAACACGTAGCAACGCACGGGCATGAACCCAGTGATTAAAAAAACGCTATTCCTAAAAAATATGGAGGGGTTTCATCCAATCCGATTTCGTGCGCAAGCTTGCAACAGCCGCTACTGATGCTCGTTCCTTCGCCCCACTCCCTTGGCCCCCGGGTTTCGCCCCGCTCATCCAAATGAGAATCAAAATCGAAGTCGAAAAAGGAAAAATATCAAATCGGCGGCGGCGGCGTTTGGAGGTGCCAAAGAGGCCGAGGCCCCCTAATGAGGCGGAATTGAAAAATCCAGCACCTGGCATGAACGGCCTGGCCGGTGCCGACATAGGAGAAGGCGATGATGTGGCTGCCATGGCCGAGACGGACCCTCCTCTACATTGGAATTCAATAAAATCCAGCGTGTGAGTGAGGCTGTCGCCACCGGGTGCGGGCTTGGTAGCTGACACCGCCGATCGTGGGTGAGGCTGCCGCCACCGGGTGTGGCCCATGTGCGGGCAAGAACAGGCGTCGGCCCCGTTCACATGTGCTGATAAGTCAGCTGAACTGTTGGCTGATTTGTTATGAGAGAAAAAACACTATTCCGACTAAAAAAACAAGTTGAAAAATCCAGATTATAAGCCGGATGAACAGGCCCGTTGTCGCCGCCAGGCAAGGCCCCATGCAAGCAAGGCCAAGCGTGGCCGCCGCCGTCAGACACAACCCACACATGGGGAAAGGCACGGCCGACGTCGCTGGGCAGTCCCCACATGGGAAAAGCTAGGCTGCCTAGAGCCTGTGGCTGTCAGCGAGGTCAAGGAAGAAAGGGTCGTGGCCACCGGAGCCAGTCCGGGGAGAAAGAGAGAGAGGAGGGGCTACTGGAGCCTTGCGGCTTCTGGACGAAGTAGCCGTGAAGGAGCAAACCGACCGGACAAGGAAGAAGACAGCAAAGGCAAGGATAGTAGTAAAACCATAAACTTAGTATATTCTTTAATATACCTTTTACAGCTAAGTTAACAATAACACATGGTAAGTTATATAAAGAAGCTAGGAACAAGGGATACAACAACAACAACATAGCCTTTTGTCCTAAGCAAGTTGGGGTAGGCTAGAGATGAAACCCAAAAGAGACGAGAAACAGGGAGACACAAAAAAGACATAATGTTACCAAAAAAAGAAAGGAACAAGGGATGCCTGTGCATTACTGCTTACACAGGGTCCAGCTCAAATACACATACACAAGGGAAAATTAGCTCAGTACCATTAAAAGATCTAATCTTTAGAAAAATACCATTGAAAGATTAAACTGCAGAAAAATACCATTCAAAGGTTCCTCCGTTGTAGCCTTTTAGCACATAACTCAACGTTAACTCCTATTGCAGATTCATTTGAGCAGCCTTCACACCTTATTCTAACAGCAGACATTGACAAGCCCTTCAGACCTGATGACTACAGCATATATGCTGTCGTCTAGCCCAAGCCCCCAGGATATAATATTCTCATCAAGGTAGACATATATAACAGAAATTTCAGCATGGTTTCTCTAGAAATTTCAGCATGGTTTCTCCAGAAGTTTCAGCTTAGTTTCTCCAGAAATTACACATATATATAAGACCACAATTCACACACTAAAGTGCTAATATAGCTAATTCATCTACTCAATGATGAGCCTTTGATTGATTCCACCAGGTGAGATTGCAGCCATCCTTTTAGTTGTTACACCTGGGTTAGTTGGAGAAAGGGATGACATCCTTCTAGTTGTTACACCCGGGCTTGAATGAGGCGTTGGAGAGGGTTCAGCAACTGCTTTGGATATCCCAGCATCAGTTGTCGAGGCTCCAATAGATTCAGAGTTGTTAATCCTGCGTTTGAAAACTTGGGTTGGTAAAATAACATTTTGAGCACGTAAAAGAAACAAAATATTATATTACTTTAGTTTTTCCCTTTTTTTGGACGAGGTGGTGGAAGCTCTTGTTCTAATTAAGCTTGAGTAACATTACAACCCTTCTCTATATGTCCAAACTGAAAACACCTTTTGCATTGGTATGGTCCTCTTTTTCCTGGCTCTCCTTTAGCCTTTACTCTTTGTTTCCTTGGTCTACCATTAGCCCTTTGTAGTGGTGGAGGAATCATTTCAAAACCAAGATTAACCTTTGGCCATTAAGACTTGTCATTTATAGGAGCGATCTGAGATTGGTAAGCCATCTTGAATCTCTCCACAGAATAGTAATCATGTACGAAGTCCTCAACGTTTAGTTGCCTCACTTTCCCAAATAAGTATATAGCATGAGTGCATGGTTTTCCAGACACCTCCCATTGCCCATAGCCACATTCTCTTTTCGTAAGGTCAACTGCATACTTTCAAATTTTTCCTTCCTTTATTGTTCCTAAAATTTCAGCTAACATCGGACCACTTTTGTTGATATCATAGTGCAGTCGTCGACTCTTCATGTTCAGCTCATGTATCACACTAGGGAGGATGCGCCCTTGAAGTCTATTGGCTATCTCTTGCCTTGTGTAGATTTTCTCCATGATCTTCTCTCTGATCTTATCCATTAGATCAACAACTGGAAGGTTTTTATAATTCTTAATCCAATTATTAAAGTATTGAGATATGTTATTGTTAACATAATCAACTTTGCATTCTTTGGAGAATTTAGATCTACTCCATATTAGCTTGTGATGGTTGTCTTAAAAGGGAATTGCTTTAGGACATTCAGTTCTAATTTTCTCCAACAATGCATCGTGCCTTCGAGCTGTACATGCCCATGCAAGAGGCCACATGTATTTGTTTCTAAAATTAGCCATTAGGTGCCTAGAGCACTCACGGTGCTCTGCATCACCTTTGAAAACTTTATTGACACCATATGCTAATCCTTTACACGCATCAGTATAGATTGTCAACCCAGGTGGAGTACCAATTGCTTTCTTCAAGTTTGCCATGAACCATGCCCAGTTGGCACCATGAATGTGTCGCCACCATAAAGTTTCTTTGCAAAAATTCTCCAATCGCAGTTTGCATCTGCACACCTTGCCTTGTACCTCTCTTTGTCACTATGTTCAACCCTAGTATCAAACTCGTTTTTATGGCATATGTCCTCAAGGTCATGATGAACTCGTCCTTGTCTCCAAATGTATCTCCTTCATTAATGACCGGATTCTCTTTGTCATGTGTTGTGAAAGGTGCAATATAATCATCTATCATAGTAGCCTCATCATCAATTCATCATAAACACGTTCAGAATTAAAGTCTAGAACAGACCTTGCCCTGTTTCTTTTCTACACCTCTACTTCAATATTTTCTGTTGGCTGTGTATCATTAATTGCAGCATCGGCTGGTTTGAAGTATCTCCACTCTTCATCTACTCCGGTTGGCTCATCCTCGTCAGGGTCACACCCAACAGTCATGAAGTGATCCTTCTTCTCCTCTTCAGGCATTGGTGGCCCTGCTATGGTTTCTCCATATTGTGGTACTTCTGCCCATTCAAATCCCTCAAATTTCATCTTCTTCTCAACAACTGGCACTTCATTAGGCATGCCCTCGCCATCCATGTTCACTGCAGGAGGCATCTCATCCCCCTCCTCACGACTGCCCACTATCATCATAAATTTTACCAATTGAGATGCCCTTAGCAAGCTGCGAAGCTGACCATCTGAAATTAGCTTGCATGTCCAATGCATCCCTTTTACAACCCAAAAATTTGTCTGCTGGTTGCTGTCCCATGTAAAGTGCGAAGCAATATCCTTCTCTAGATTACTGACTGAATACTCTAATGAATCAACAACCCAGCTTACATCTCTGTCCCTATTGTAGACCTTTTTATTATGTATAGTACTGAAGTATGAGTTCACAGTGACCTCTACTCGACAAGCATTCTTTGGATTAATCCTGTGATATGCAGCCCGAAATACATGGAACAGAGGGAAAATAGTAAGGCCCAATTCACAAAAAATTCTGGTCCTCATTCAGTATGTTCACATAGCCATGTGCACACAAAAAATACTAGCAAAAATAGATATAAATTGGAAGAATGTAGAATGTGTCCAAGAAGATTGCCTGTGCACACAAAAAATACTAGCAAAAATAGATATAAATTGGAAGAATGTAGAATGTGTCCAAGGAGATTGCCCTTCTGAAATTTCAGTAGCGTCCATCTTCGCTTAAATCCCCAATCCCTTGTCACAGCACTACAGAATCCCCAATACCTAGGGTTTTTTTGCGACTACCAATACCTAGGGTTCAGACCATGAAAGAAGAGCACAAGAAGAATGAAGAACGAACATGGAAAGCACGGAAGGAGAGGGGTGCACCATGGAGGATAGCCCTGAGAAGTCATCGCCGCTGCCGTCGTCTTCGAGGGGAGAAGCGTCGCCGCCGAGGGGAAGAGCGCCGCTGCAAGGGGAAGAGCGCTGCTGGAGGTCACGCCCAGGTCTGAGACCTTCCTTTGGCCGGGTGCGTTGGGCCAGCCGGTCAGGAACTCATGCTTTTGAGTTGGATCTGTTTTTTTTTTCCTCCAGCTAAAGTGAAGTTAACGGGAATGGTAAAAGGCTACAACGGAGAAACCTTTCAATAGTACTTTTCTACACTTGAATCTTTCAACGGTAGTTTTGTGAAGATTGGATCTTGTAATGGTACTGAGCTAATTTTCCCCATATGGGAGAGTAGGTGTGGAGCTACTTCAGTTTAGCACTGCAATTCCACCGTAGTAGTTTCATGAGAAGATTAGAAAATAGTTTAGCATTCCAAATATAAAGTCATCTATTAACCTTTTATTTTATTATTTTCTAAAAATGATTAAATTATCTTAAACTAAATAATATAGGTGATAAAAAATCATTAAATGTCCTTTGTATTTTTTATGTAGTTAGATTTGCAGATTTTTTTAATATATGTCACCATAGATAGGGGCAAAAATTTATGACCTGTGCAAGGCACGAGCATAAATCTAGTAAATAAATATATAAATATATATAAATAAGTACGGCTTTCGTCCACAACCAGCTTGGTGCGCGCACTCCCACCCATGACGTACGCGCCTGCTCGGACTCCGAGTACATATACATATAGTACATGTATAGGATATGTATAGGATTGGGCCTAGGTTTCGTGCACATAAGACTTCGTGTGCGCTCCAATTTGTGTGCCGACTCAAAACAACTACGGATCGGTCTCCGGCTTAAAACAAATAAGGATTAGCCCACATACAAAGCAACTTAATACTTTTCATGTATTTTTTTCAATACTAAAAATTACCATATCATTGTTACATCCAAAATTGCATGTGATGTATGTATCACACATGCTAAAAACGCAATGCTCTCATGATTATAGTTTTCTATTGTTTATTAGTTTTCTATTATTTTCTAAAATGATCAAAACAACTTAAACTTTTAAAATGCATAATAATAAAATCATACGAGTATATTAATTGAACAAAGTAAAATATGCATAGGTCGCTATAGGCGTGTGAAAAATTCGTGACCCCGTGCAACGCACGGGCACATATCTAGTTTATACTTAAAATTACCATATTATTGTTATGTTTTCGTACGTACCGGTATTTATCTTAAAAAAAACCTTCTTCCCGTATGAGCATCAACAGCTTTGCCGCGCGCGTGCTGCTAGCTGCTCGAGGGCTAGAAGCTGTCGTCACGGGCCCTGCCGTGGTGGGGCTCCTGTGAGAAGAGAAGGTTGCCAACGTACCTGCCCTTGTGGTCATGCCCGACGAGGCACACATCAACGACGCTGCCGTTCCGGCGCACGACGGCCATCACCTCTTCGTCGTTCCACATGAGCCCACGGCACTGAAGGCAGCACCACGATCTGGCACGCGGGCAAGAAGGAAGTAGCGATGACGCTCAAGGAGAAGACCAGCTAGCTGTTTGGCCCACGGCCGGACCACACCGTTCTTGTGCTGCACATGATGGATCGAGCGAGCAAACGCCAGTGATTCGAATATTGAGCAGTGGCACGAGGAACAGAGAAGGATGGGAAATGGAGGCCCAACAAAGGGCCCATTATGTAGAGCTCCGACGGTAGCTAAAACAGCTTCTTGTGACTTCACCTGTGAAGCAGATTTACTTGGGGAGCTAAAACTGTTTTTTAGACCGTTTAATAAAACAGCTTCTCCTGGTAGACGAATAAGGTAAAAAAAATATTCAAACTACCTTTTTTTTCTTTTTTTTTTCTTTCCTTTCCTTTCCTTTCCTTTCCTTTCTTTTTTTCCCTACCTTATCCGTCGCTCGTGGTCCAACCGACGCGCAGCGCGAGACGTGACCTCGGATCCTCTTCTACCTCCCTGGTCACCGCACGCCATCTCGCCGAGAATCACGCCTGGGGTTGCCCGGTGACCTGCGCTCCCACGACCTCCTCTTCTACCTCCGGTCGCCGCACGCCATCTCGCCGACGCCCATGCTTGGGGTCGCCCGGCGACCCGCGCTCCCGCGACCCCCTCTTCTACCTTCGAACGCCGCACTCCATCCCGCCGCCGCCCACGCCTAGGGTCCACCCCGCGATCCGTGCTCCCACGGTGGCGGCCCCCGGTGACCAGCGCTGCTCGGTGGCGACCCTCGGCGACCTACGCTTCTGCGGTCACGTCCTCGGCGACGCTGCGCCTGCACGGGCAGTGGGGGCAAATCTGCCATCGTCCTACGTCTAGACCCACAGCAGGTCACGGAGCCAGGTGAAGCTAGTTTTTCTGGCTCCCTCCCTCTCTCTACTCTCCTCTCAGCGCCTTTTCTGGGGCTCCGCGCGAAGAGCGCCTCCATTTTTTGCCGTTTGGTCGAGGGAGCCGAAAAACAGCTCCCGGAGCTGTCCGAGAATCTATAGCCCCGTTTGGTATAAATTCGGATGGCTCCGGCTCCGCTGACGACAAACACATAGATCACTGTAGTAGCACTATTTATCACACTATTCACTGAATCCATTTTTCTCTCTTACTCTCCTCTCTCATTGACACAGTCAGAACCGGAGAAGCTTGGTTTTTTTCTCCCCAGCTCGTGCTACAGTATGGGAGTCAGAGTCGGCGGGAGCCCTCCATAAGACTGTCCGCAGCGGATACTGCATACCTGTCCGCCATCGCGTTTAGCGCAAAAAAACACCCGCAACAGTACTCTATCCGGTCCGCTATCACCCTCGGGTCCGCTATATACGGCGGATGCAGGAAGTACGCTAAACAGGCGGGCCGACCACGCGCGTGAGGCAGTCGCGGCTGCGCGTGCATGCACACGCATGCGGAAGAGATGCAGTTGCGGGCCCCACTGCTTCAACCAACAAAAAAAAATGCTATAACTCGTAAATCAAAGAACCAAATTAAATTTCGATTGTACCATTAAATTCGTTTGAATAAATACTTCAAAATAAGATGGATGCAGAAAAACTGTATATTTTATGGTGACTAGAATGAAATATTTCTTTTAGAGGATGAATATAGAGGTCTATGAGTGCGGATAGTCTAAGACCCTATCCCAAACCGTCCTAGAGTATCTGCCGCTCCTTGCACCGGTGCACGCATGGCTGTGTTTAGTTCCTAAATTTGGAGTGCCAAAATTCACTGTAGCGATACTGTAGTATTTCGTTTGTATTTGGTAATAATTGTCCAACTGTTGACTAATTAGGCTTAAAACGTTCGTCTCGCAATTACAACCAAACTGTACAATTAGTTTTTGATTTTATCCACATTTAGTACTTCATACATGTATCGCAAGTTTAAAGTGACGGAAAATTTTTTTTACATAATGCACTTTTCAATGTAACTAAACATAAACACAGCCACAGCCTTCCAAGTCTCCGGCAGCGGCATCACAGTGGCACCTTCGCCGAGGATGGTCAAACTACGGGCCTGTTTAGATGGTGAAAAAGTTTGGGTTCGGCTACCATAGCACTTTTCGTTGTTATTTGGTAAAATTTATCTAATTATAGACTAACTAGGCTTAAAAGATTCGTCTCGACATTTACAGACAAACTGTGTAATTAGTTTTTTCTTTCGTCTACATTTAGTACTCTATGCATGTGTTGCAAGATTTGATGTGACAGGTACTGTAGCACTTTTGGGGTTTCCTTTTTGATACACATGTCAACTAAGAGCCTGTTTAGTTGACATACATACCCAAAAAGAGAACCCAAAAAGTGCTACAGTACCTGCCACATCAAATCTTGCGGCACATGCATGGAGTACTAAATGTAGACGAAAGAAAAAACTAATTACACAGTTTAGTTGTAAATCACGAGACAAATCTTTTAAGCCTAATTAGTCCATGATTGGACACAAATTGCCAAATAAAAACGAAAAGTGCTACAGTAACCGAACCCAAACTTTTTCACCAACTAAACAACCCCTAGACAGGCTCTACTCTTCCTGGATTCCTGGACCTGGAGTCTCCAACCGAAATACCAGAACCAGGGATTTCTGACACGAAACCTGCGTCGCCATTGGTGGCGCACTGGCACTGGCGCGGCCTCCGAGGCATGATAACCGCGCACATGATCATCCATCAAGGGTGTGTTTAGATGGGGTGAGTTGGGGTGAAAAGTTACTGTAGCACTTTTCGTTGTTATTTGGTAAAATTTGTCCAATCATGGATTAATTAGACTCAAAAGATTCGTCTCGAACTTTACAGACAAACTATGTAATTAGTTTGTTTTTTTACCTACATTTAATGTTTCATGCATGCGTTTAAAGATTTGATGTGATTGGTGGAAGAGGAAATATTTTGGGTTGCTGTAGTAAGTGAACGCGGCCCAAGGAGATAACTGCCGTCCCTGACTGCGCGCAGAGGCGCAGAGTGGCGCGGCCTCCGAGGCACGATAACCGCGCACATGATCATCCATCGAGGAGATAACTGCCGTCCCTGACTGCGCGCAGAGGCGCAGAGCTCCCCAGACGGCCAGACTCCCAGTCATACTCGTAGGGGGCACTAGGCCGGTAGCTAGGCCATGGTAGCCTCCGGGCCCACCAGGCTACCGCGCCGCATCCAGTAACACGTGGGCGCTAAGACTGACCGCACTCGCGTCCGCTATCTCTCCCTACAGGATCGTATAGAGCAGAAAACCGCTACACCGGTACCCTGTATACGGTACTCTATCGTTCAGGAAGCAATACGGTCCTCTATATCTGGCGTTTTACTATTCATACGCTAAAGGACGGGACGGTGCCGACGGACGCTCGCGCGTGAGGCAGTAGAAGAAACAGCGGTGCATAGAAAAGCGTGTCAACTTTTTTTCCGGATAAAAAATGTTATAACTCACAAACCAAAAATTCAAATTAAATTTCGATTGCACCATTAAATTCGTCTCAATAAATCCTTCAAAACTAGATCACACATAGATATATTTAGATAAAATGACAAGTAGGTCCCATAGTGGATAGATGATGATATAGAGGATGGATGGATGCGGGAGAATTGAGTATAGAGGAGAGAATCTTGCTGACTAGGACGTATAGAGGATGAATATAGAGGTCCATAAGTGCGGATAGCCTAACGACGGCTCGGGTGGCCCCGTCGGCAATCAATGACAACGGCTCAGTGGGCCGTAGGGCGAGCCTGCGGGTGAAAGGTCTTGATGGCTAGAGGGGGGGTGAATAGCCTTTTAAAAAATTCTACAAAGACAAGCTAAACAAGTTTATCAATATAACAAATAGCGAGATGCGAGTTTTGCTTAGCCTACGGGGTGTTTACAAGCCACCTATCCAATTCACAATTCTAGTATATTGGCACTCAACCGCACAAGTTAAACCGAGAAGATAACTACAACTACAACTAGCAAGCTACACAAAAGAGCTACTCTAGCAAAGCAAACTAGCTAGCAAAGATAACTAAGAAAGTAATGTGGAGTTGAGTTAGGAGGGTTTCACCGAGGGGCGAAGTATTGAGCCAACCAATATGATCAACAATGAATACCAAAACAACCGAACACCGGGATCAATCAATCACAATATGAAAGTGATGACACGAAGATTTATCCCGAGGTTCACGTGCTTGCCGGCACGCTAGTCCCCGTTGTGTCCCTCTTCACCACGTGGTTCGGTGGCTAATCGGTCTCACACCGAGCCTCTCAAAAGGCGCCACAAGAACCTACCAAATGGCAAAAGGTTGCAATGACACGAGCAATTTACTAATGTTGCCTTTGGCGCTTCGCCGAGGTAGGCACAAACCCCTCACAATCACCGGAGGTGGCCAAGAACAATCACCAACTCTTGCCAACGCCTCCAAGCTGCTCCAAGTCGTCTAGGTGGCGGTAACCACCAAGAGAAACAAGAATCCCGTAGCAAATCAACCACCAAGTGCCAACTAGATGCTATCTCACAATGCAAATGCACTTGGATCACTCAATCTCACTTCGAATATATAAAGAAGCGAGAGAGATGAGTGGGAGGGGAGTTGCTTAGCTCAAAGTGCTCACAAGTATGTCAAATGTCCAAGAGAGAGAGCCTTGAGCCGGCCAACGAGTATTTATAGACGTACCCCTTCGAATATAGCCGTTACGCACTTGAAACAGCCGAAGTCGCGCTGACCAGACGCGCTGGTCAAACTGACCGGACGCGTCGATCGCACAACGGCTACTTTCGCGAACCACTGACCGAACGCGCTGCACGCAACGACCGGACGCGCGAAACTCGACCGGACGCGCTGGTCCCGTGACGGACCGGACCCGCTGGTCAACCCAGAGCAGTGCACAACGAAACAGCGACCGGACGCGCTGGAGAACTGACCGGACGCCACAGTGCCAGCGTCCGGTTGAAGTCCAGTAAGCTCCCTGATCGACCGAACGCGTCCGGTCGACCATGACCGGACGCGCCACCGCGTCCGATCAGACAACCGAGAAACGCGCAAAAGCTGAACACTGACCGGACGCGTCCGGTTAAACAGAGACCGCGTCTGGTCCAGCGTCCGGTCACCACTGTGACCTCCGTTCGCTTTCGTTCGATTTCCGACTTTCGGCGTAGTCATTTCAGCTCCTCGAAAACGCCTGAATCCCGCCTCGCAAGCTCGGCGGGAGGGAGAGAGGAACCCTCTCTACCGCTCAAACTTAACCGCCTTCGCAAACGTGCTAACATCACCAAGTGATCAACACCATGTGCATGTGTGTTAGCATTTTCACAATCAGTACATCGAGGCATTATTAGTTCTATCCACATGCATATGATTATGAAATGCACACCTAGAGGCACTTAGGAGTTCAATAGCCGCGTCATTCCCTCTTTATAGTACGGCTATCTATCCTATAATGTAACCACACCCACTAGGTGTCTTGGTTACTAAAACACAATCCTTAAGCATGTACCTTTGCCTTGATCACGTAAGGTTGCATCCAAATCCAAGTGTGGCCATCATGATTACCATGTCCATCTTGCCACCAACCTTGGAATGTACTAATCCTCATATGCTACATACAACTTAGGCATAGGATTAGTACTTAGGCATTGTCACTAATTACCAACACCAAACATAGGACTTTCAGCGGGTCGTCGCCATCGATCATCTCCGTCGCCTATGCCTGTTTTTCCCATTTTTGTATTTTATAATATTATTATTATTGTTTCCTTTAATACACCTCTGTAACCGTCGTTTTTGTTTTTTAGCCTTTTTTCGAAAGATTCTCTCAAATATGCCCTTTTCGGAAAGATTTCAAAAAAAATAGACCCTTATCTTGGCGCCATGGTCGTCGGCGCCAAGGTAACACGGCATAGCGCCAGGGTAACTGGCGCCAAGACCTTAACGCGTGGCGCTGACGTGGCAGGGTCTTGGTGCCGTGATCTTTGGCGCTAAGACTTGACGCCACTCTAATTGGCGCTAAGCCTGGCGCCACAAATCACGACGCCAAGACTCTGTTTTAAGTACTCAAATTTACCGTGAAATGGACATGTTGGAATTTGTTAAGTCTTGATATTTACTAAGGTTTAGTTTACCATGAGATGGACATATGCAAATTTTACCATGACTTGGATATTTAAAATTTTGGCTAAGTCTTTAAATTTACCATGAGATTAAGTCTTTAAATTTTGCTAAGTCTGGAATTTACAAATTTTGGCTAAGTCTTTAAATAACCAAGTCATGGTAAAATTTGCATATGTCCATCATATGGTAAATTTGAAGACATTTAAAATTTTACCATGACTTGGATATTGCAAAATGGCTTCATGTTATAGATTTAGATATTTAAAATTTTACTTGGGGCCAAAATTTAAAGACCTAGGCAAAATTTGCATATGCCCATCTCATGGTAAAATTTGCATATGCCCATCAAAATTTTACCATGACATGGACATATGAAAATTTGTTAAGTCTATAAATTTACCATGAGATGGGACGTGTTGAAATTTGTTAAGTCTGAAATTTTACCATAAAATTGACAAATTTGATGATATCCCATGGTAATTGGTATTCTAACATATCTAGACCGCAGCAAAAATTCTAACTATCTAATTTTACCGTGAGATGGACATACAAAGCTCTAAATTAACATGACTTGGACCCTAATTTTTTAATGAGATGGACATATAAAATTTTGGCAAAGTCTTGATATTTACCATATGATGGGCAACCTAGAAATTGGCTAAGTCTTGAATTTTACTATCACTTGACTATGCTAGAATTTCGCTAAGTCTAGATTTTTGCTATGATTTGAACATTGACAAATTTAAAATTTTACCATAACTTAGATATTGAAAAGAGGCTTCATGTTTTAGACTTGGATATTTAAAATTTTACCATGACTTAGACCCAAATTTTATTATAAGATGGAATTTTAAGTAACGTAAAAAGAGCTTCATGTTAAGTCATGGAATTAGGGTCCAAGTCATGGTAAAATTTTAAATATACAAGTCCAAAACATGAAGCCCTTTTTTAATATTCAAGTCATGGTAAAATTTTAAATTTGTCAATGTCCAAATCACAGTAAAAATCCAGACTTACCATATGGTAGACATATGGAAAATAGTTTTTTTACCATGACTTGGACATTTACAAATTTGAAATTTTAACATGACTTGGATATTGAGAAATATGACTAACTCTAGAGTTTTTACAGTGACTTTCTGTTTGATCATTTAGAACAACCTAGAAATACTTATGTCGGTGTTCAGACCCGAGGGGGTCCTAAACCAACGAGTAATATGCTGCGTGTCCCTTTCCTGTATGGTGATGCAAGGAGAACACACAGGGGTTTATCCTGGTTCGGGCAAAAGAAGGCCCTACGTCCAGCGGGGGAGGAGAGGTTTGTATTTCCTTGCACCGAGGTGCTTGTGTAGGGGCTACAAGCTTGTGAGAGAGGGCGACGAGCCCAGGTCTCAAAGGAGAAAAAGAAAGAGTACAAGATGATTGCTTGAGACGTTGATCGCTACGTCGTATATGACTGGTGGCCCGTTGTCTTCTCTAGGGCCCTGGCCTACCCTTTTATAGGATGGGAAGAGGCTAGGACGACGGGAGCCTTGAGATGACGTTTTGTCGATCCTGTTGAGGTGGTTGTAGCGACGTGCCTCAGGAATGGGAGGCCATCCTCTGGGATGTGATGTCGTAGGCGTCGAAGTGACCCGGAGCGCCGTGCCATACCGTCCTTCCTTCCCTGTTGCGCCGTGTCGGGGGTCGAGGCCGGGTCGAGGCCAGGTCGAGGCCGAACGGATAAGTCCGAATCCCTGAAATCGTGGTGTACGGACATTGTCGCATCCTTCCTCGAGGGTAACTAGTGACGTACAGTGTGAGGTAAGGTGGGTACAGTGACGTTTTTCACCTCCCATCACGGGATGGGCGGTTTAAACAGTGAGAACTGACACGGGTATTGTTCCCACGTCGACCCAGGCCGTGGCCATGCCGGTAGGTGGTGGTTGGTAGTTTGCATTAAATGCTTTGACTTTTCGTCCCGTGGTAGGTGGAGACAGAGGGGGTCGAGCGCCTCGACTCGGGCTCACGCGGGTCGGAACGCCCGGGGCGGTCGAGCCCCGTGCGGGTCGGAACGCGGTCGAGGCCTCCCGTCGAGGGGGCCTCGTACGAGTCGGAGACAGGACGCGGTCGAGGCATTTCGTCGAGCCGGCCTCGTGCGAGGCGGACCTGTTGCACGTAGTGGGCTGTGCTTTATCGTGACCTAATCGTTTTAGTTTTTATTATTGTTAAATGTGGGTACCCCTATACTATTGGTACCGACAGTAGCCCCCGAGCCTTTAGGTGAGTGTACGTTCACTCTCCTAGAGGCTTTTTACCGATGAACTGGAGTCATAGCGCCGTTTATCTTTTTAGTAGGGATGCCTAGGCGTTCTCAGTACTTCTCCGGTGGGGGCGCGCGAGCGCACCCGCCGGGTGTAGCCCCCGAGGCCTCGGTGGAGTATTGAGAAAATCTCCTCCGAGGTCTTGTTTGTACTTTATCAGGGAGTAGTTGATGCGGCCGAGCCCCCGAGCCTCGCGCGCACGAGGTCGATCAGAGTCCCTGCCGTCTTTCGTTGTCCGTCCCTCGCGCTCTTCCTTCGGAAAGGAAGAGGAGGGGTGGGGAACGTCGTACTACCCCGTTTGGGCGAGTCCGGCGATCTCCGGTGAGCTGCTAGCGGGGAGATTCGAGTGAGAGTCCGTGCTCCAGTCGTTAGGAGTCGGCTTGTGGCCCGGAGGCACTCTTCAAAAATGCCAAGGAGTGGTCGTGCGGATGTCGGTTCCCTTCGACGGGATCCGAGGGCTCGATGCCTCCCCCGAGGGGATTCCTGCTTCGACCTCGTCCTCTGGCCTCGAATACGTCCTGGGGTGCCTCGAGAGCGTGGCTCGAGCCCTGGCCATGTATGAGCGCATCCCTGGTCGTCCCTTGCTCTGTTGCTCGAGGGCGGCTGCCGAACCCAGGTCGTGGGCCAGCCTCCGTTCCCTCGAGACTTAAAGCGGGCCCGGAGCCCGTTAGCGGAATCTCGGAATATCCGTCCGCGGATCTCGCCCCGCCCGTTTAGCCAGGCGCGCCTTTTTAGGGCGAGATCGGCGCGGTAGTGGGCGGCGTGGCGTTTGGTTACTGCGTGGGGACGGCCACGTGCCCCGCTCCTGTAAGGCGAGAAGGACGGTTAGGTGAGCGCATTTATTACGGGAAACTGTTCCTACCTTTTCGCGCGGCCGTTGAACTTCTTCCCGGTCTATAAAAACAAGGCCCGGGGGTCCGTGTTCCCCTCCGGTTCTTTGCATTCTTGCCATCCTTTGCCTTAGGAAACCCTAGCCACCTTGCGCCCTCCGCCCACATTGCTGCCGCCGCCGCCATCTCCCCCACCCATTCCCTCCCCATCAGCGCTGATGGCCGGAAAGAGCCAATTCCTCGCTGCCGATGACTGGGCTTCCTCCTCGGTGACGGAGAAGAAGCTGGAGGAGTTGGTTGAAGATGGGTTGCTGCGGCCGAGGACGAGTCGGTCGCGGCCGGAGTGGATTGCGCCGCCGCCGACCCACCGAGAGCCGGCGCCCCCGGCAGGCTACGTGGTGAGCTTCGTAAGCTTCCACGAGCGGGGTTTCGGCATCCCGTCGTCGGTCTTCATGCGGGCGCTTCTCCACTACTACCGAGTGGAGCTCCACCATCTCGCCCCCAACGCCATCGCGCAGGCCGCCATCTTTGCGGCGGTCTGCGAGGGATACCTCGGGGTGGAGCCGCAGTGGAACCTGTGGCTCCACCTTTTCAAGGCCGAGCTTTTCGCACGGAACGCGGGAGGGAAGGGCGCCTTCTACGCAGCGCGGGTAGGGAGCTGCGTCCTGCAGTTGAGGTCGAGCCGGACGGACCAGTACATCCCGGCGCGCCTCATCTCTTCGAACAGCGGGTGGCACGCGGGCTGGTTCTACCTCCGCAACGACGACAACCAGCTGCCGAGGTACACCGGCCGCGTGCTGACCGCCCGGGAGGACCGCTGGGTGTACGGCGTGCCGGACGTCGAGAAGCCGCGTCTGGACCCGTTGCTGGCGGCGCTGCAGCAGCTTCGTGCTCGAGGCCTGACGGCGGCGGCGGTAGCGACGGCGTTTCACCGCCGCCGGGTGATGCCGCTGTGCCGACGCCGCCTGCGCCTCGACCAGATGACCCCGGAGGCGTCCTTGGAGGGGAGCCGGATGTCACACGAGACCTTCACCCCCGAGGAGGGGCTTCGCCGAGCCCGCCGGATGGTGGGAAGCTTCAAGGCGGAGGAAGCCGACCGGCTCCCCATGAGGCCCACTGAGGGGTTCGAGCCCGTGGTAAGTTCGCTTGTCCTTTAGTTCGGTTCGTCTTTGAGGTCTTCCCCTAATCCGTTCGACGCCAATGCGCAGGACCTATCGGCGCTGCGGGAGACACGACCGTCGGTTCCGGAGGACCGGCCTGCTCGGGATGCTCGACGGGAGCACGCCTCGAAGCAGAAGGCGGTCAAGGAATCGACCAAAAAACGGGCGGCCCGGAAGTCCAGGGAGAAGGAGGCGCGGAAGAAACTCCGGCGCCAACAGGCCCTCGACGGGCTCCCTTTGGAGCCGTCGCCCTCCGAGACCATGTCGGGAGAGGACGACGGCAGCAGCGGCGAGGATGACGACGCCTTGTCGCGGTACGAGGCCACGACCGGGCTGGGGAACCTCCCCGACATCCGCCCTCTGCTGGAGCCCATCGCGGGGTCATCCTCCTCGGTCGTCGTGGTCGAGGAGGCCGAGGAGGACGACGAGGAAGAGGAGAAGAGGAAGAAGAAGAAGGAAGAAGAAGAGAAGAAGGAGGCAGGCCCCTCGGCAGGCGGGGCCGCCTCGCCCCGGACCCTACAAGCGGGGTCGACGGGGGCGCCTGCCCCAGCCCAGGCCCCGCAAGCTCAGGCGGGGACGGGGGCGGGGGCGCCGACATCGTCGTCGGCGGCGCCTTCGCCGGGCGTGAAGACCCGAGGCCAGTTGGCCTCGGAGGCACAGAAAGCGCGTAGCGGCGCGCCGGCGAGAGCCCCGAGGAGCGCCCGATCCGCGGGTGGGGCTGCCGCGAGGCCACCGCCTGCGACCTCGAGCGGCTCGGACCGTGGGGGGTCGAGGCCCCTGGTGCCGATCTCTGGGTAAGTTTTTAAGCAGAAGGGGACTTGTCTTATCTTTCGATTTTGTCGATCGATTTATCCTTTATTTTTCAGGCTGAAACGGAAGGCGGAGACCATGGGGCCCACCCCCGTGAAGTCCCTTCGAGCCAGCGCCGCCGTCCTTAACCGGTCGGCGGAACAGGACGCGGCCTGGGTCCGCGAGGTCGAGGCTGCGAAGGAGCGCCGTCGGCAGCGGGAGGCCGCGGGTGCTTCGACGGTTGCCGGCCCCGATCCCGGGGCGGCGGGGTCAAAGCCGGCAAGGGTGGTGGCGCCTGGCCCGGTCGAGGCGGAGCCTAAGGCGCTGCCGTCGGCTGAGGCCTCCGTGGAAGTGGCCGCGGAGGGGCGGCCGCCGATGCGACCGCGGGGGGAGCTGCACCGGCGCCGGAGCAGGAGGCGGCGCCGGCGAGGGAGTCGCAGCCACAACAAGACCTACCGGAGCAGCCGGTGGGCACGACGGAGGGCGGGGCCGTCGAGCCTTCTGCCGGAGCCCCGGAGGCAGCGGCGCCGGAGGTTGAGGTGCCGGTCGCGGGGGCACCGGCGGTCGGAGCGCCGGTTTCCGAGCCGCCGTCGGGCGAGGTACCGGCCCCAGAGGCGTCGACGGCAGAGGTGCCAGCTCCGGAGGCGCTGGTTGCCGAGGGGCCGGTCACCGCCGAGGGGCGGGCGCCCGTGGTCGTTATCCTCGACGACGCCCCCCTGGACAAGGGAAAAGAGATAGTGGGGGCCGAGGAGGGCGAGACCGCGAGCCGGGCGGAAGCCTCAGCCGCTGCCGGGGGGGCGAGCGAGGGCAACGAGGCCGGCCCTTCGACCGGGCCGGGAGGTGCCCCGGCTGCGTCGTCATCGTCGTGGCCAGACTTCGCCGCGTTGGCGATAGCGCGGGCCGAGGAGGAGATCCCGAGGTGGGGAGGGCCGCCCCTTCAGTTCAAGGATGCCGCGAACCTCGACGGCGAGCCCATCCTCACCCTGAACGACAGGGATGAGGTCCACCGCTGGCAGTACCTCGAGGGCGTCCGTCGGCATCTCGCTCGGCTGCTCAGCGTGGCGTCCGACGCCGTTTCGCGGGGCATGCTGGATGCCACCGAGGTATGATTAATTTGCCGGCTTATTCCGTGGCTCTTTGTGTCTTTTTCCTTTGGATTCATTATGTTTTTCGGTTTTCCTTGAATTAGGAACTCAAGGAGACCTCCCGCCGAAAGTCGCTCTTCATCCGGGGTGAGAGCGGTGTGTGGGCGTCGCTGTCCCGGCAACGGGCCCTGGTCGAGGAGACTCAGAAGAGGCTCGCCGATCGGTCCGCTGAGATGGCAAAACTGCGCACCGCCTACTCGACGGTGAAGGAAGAGGCGATCCAGGCATGGGCGGCTGAAGCCTCGATGCGCACCGAGGCGGACAAGGCCCGGGAAGAGGCTGCCCAGGCCCGCCGAGACCTCGAGCCCCTGTCGGCGCGGGTCAAGGAGCTCGAGGAGGACGTCTCGCAGGCCAGCCGTCAACGTGACGCCCTCAACGTCCAGATCGGGCAGGTCACGGCCTGGTTTAGTGCGCTGAAGGACGAGGTCTCGAGGCTGAGCGGGGCCGTCCAGGAGAAGGACACGGCGCTTCAAACCGCCCGCCAAGAGATCGAGGCCCTGAAGGTGACCGTCCGTGAGAAGGATAGTGCCCTCCTGGGGCTCGAGCGGACGTGCGGGGGGCTCCGCAATGAGGTCGTGGGTTTAAAGACCCATGTTGGAGGTAAGTAGCTCGTAGCAGCTATGTGGCTGAGGCGGCGTGTCAGGTGCTAATCTGCCTTGTTGTATTTCAGAGCTGGAGCGCGAGAACCAGGAGGCCCACTCGACCGCGAATTCCCTGCAAAGCCTCCTGGAAGCCGAGACGCAGAGGACCCAGCTGCTCCAGGGCGCGATCACCTCGGTGTGTGACGGTCTGGGGGTCGAGCCCGACGTCGACACCGGAGAAGATGCTCCGGGGAACTCCTTCGTCCGTCGGGTAGCGGCGCTAGGTCACCTCGCCCGGGAGAAGATACGGGACAGCCTCCACCACGGCGTAAAGAGGGCGTTGGCCGTCGTTCGCTCTGGCTTTGTGTTCGACATGGAGCTCGTCGCCGACGGCTTCATCACAGACCCGGAGCGAACGGACGCGGAGAACGCAGACGCTTGCTTGGATCTGATCGAAGCCGCGGAGGGGCCTGGGAGCCGTCTGGCCTCGCTCTTTGAGCCCGAGGTGGTGCCGCCCGCTGACGACGAAGGCCTGTGAGCCAAATCTGGGCACGGAGGCCCGTGTAATAAGTTAGTTATTTTGAATTTTGGTCGTGGTGGCCTCAGGGGCCTTAAGAACTTCAAAACTTAAACTAGTTCGTGACGGATCTAGTTTTATTTGAGCCTTTTTTCCCTTTACGGCTTGGGTTGTGTTCTCGTACGATTTACTTAACACGCAGTCACGCCCTTTGGCGTAGGGGAGCGAGTGGAGGTACCGTAGCCTCGGGGGCGTAAGTGATCTCGCGGCTCGACTGCCCTCGAGCTTCAGGGTGCTCTTGCGGCCTCGCAGATCGTGTGAGAACCTGTCCTAAGCGGCAGGGAGTGTGCTGCTCTCTTTCGAAGTTAGGAACCGTCATCTAGACCTTAGCGTGGAGTTGCACCTCTAGCAGGCGTAAGGAGTGAGTGGAGGCGCCATAGCCCCGAGGGCGTAGGTGATACTCCTAGCTCGAGGGTCCTTTCGATCCTTGGGGTGCTCTTACAACGCCGTTGATCTAGGGAGCGGTTCTTAAATTTAAAAAAGAGCGCAAGTTTTTTTTTTCGGGGACTAGGGGTTCCCCCTATAGCCCCCGAGGGAGGGTCGATTCTGGTACTGCAGAGTCGATCCTTCCTCATCGCAAGATAAGAATTTTAACACTGCTGTATTCTTTATTGACGAAAAAGAAATTACAGAGCCTCGAGGCTTTCTAAGGAAAAAAGCGACGTAGCTGTTCAATGTTCCAGGCGTTGGTGAAGATTTCGCCCTTCTCGTTGGATAGCTTGTAGGTGCCCGGCTTTAGCACTTCTGCGACAATGTACGGTCCTTCCCATGGTGGCGTGAGCTTGTGGCGTCCCTTGGTGTTCTGGTTCCGGCGTAGCACCAAATCGCCGACGTTGAGGTCGCGCCTGCGTATGTGTCTGTCGTGGTAGCGTCGGAGACCCTGCTGGTACCTGGCAGAATGCAACAAAGCCACGTCTCGGGCTTCCTCGAGCTGGTCGAGGGCGTCCTCCCTTGCGGCGTCGTTATTTCTTTCGTTGTAGGCTTTTAACCTTGGGGATCCGTATTCTATATCAGTCGGAAGCATAGCCTCGGACCCGTAGACTAAGAAGAACGGAGTGAACCCCGTGGCTCGACTCGGCGTTGTTCTCAGGCTCCACAGGACCGAGGGTAGCTCGGCAGCCCATCTTTTGCCGTGCTTGTTTAGTTTGTCGAATATTCTGGGTTTTAGGCCTTGTAGGAGCATGCCATTGGCACGCTCTACTTGGCCGTTCGTTTTTGGATGAGCTACGGCCGACCAGAGCACGCGAATGTGATGGTGGTCACAGAAATCCAGAAACTTTTTACCAGTGAACTGGGTGCCGTTGTCAGTGATAATGCAGTTCGGAACCCCAAATCGATGGATGATGTCGGTAAAGAAAATCACAGCTTGTTCGGACCTAATACTGGTGATGGGACGAGCCTCGATCCACTTGGAAAACTTGTCGATTGCGACAAGCAAATGGGTGAAGCCACCAGTAGTTCTTTTCAGTGGTCCGACGAGGTCGAGCCCCCAAACGGCAAACGGCCATGTGATGGGAATGGTTTGTAGAGCATGTGCCGGGAGGTGAGTCTGCCTTGCATACTACTGACAACCTTCACAGGAGCGTACTAGCTTGACGGCGTCGGAGACCGCGGTGGGCCAATAGAACCCTTGTCGAAAGGCGTTCCCGACGAGGGTTCGAGGCGCAGCGTGGTGACCGCAAGCCCCCGAGTGCAGGTCGTTGAGCAGGTCCCTGCCTTCCTTGTTTGTGATGCAACGTTGGAGAATGCCCGTAGGGCTGCGGCGGTACAGCTCCCTACTGTCACCAATGATCACAAAGGTTTTGGCCCGGCGAGCGATCCGTCGAGCCTCGGTCTGACTCGAGGGGAGGTCCCCTTGGATAAGATAGTCGAGGTACGGCGCGCGCCAATCAGGCTCGATGTCAGATGGTGGGGTCGATCCTTTCACCTGCATGGCTTCGGCCCCGGTCGAGGGGGCCTCTGCTTCAGGTGGGGGGTCGAGCGACGTCCCGTCGACCCCTCCGTCTGACCCAAGGTCGACAGACGGTCGTTGGAGATCCTTTGCGAAAACGTCGGGAGGGACCGTAGTTCGATTTGACGCGATTTTTGCGAGTTCATCGGCGGCCTCATTATACTTGCGTGCTATGTGGTTGAGCTCGAGGCCATGAAACTTGTCCTCGAGGCGTCGTACCTCTCGGCAATAGGCTTCCATCTTGGGGTCGCGGCAGCTCGAGCTCTTCATGACCTGATCGATTACTAGCTGGGAGTCGCCTCGAACATCGAGGTGTCGGACCCCGAGCTCGATGGCGATTCTTAGCCCCGTGACGAGTGCCTCGTATTCGGCAACGTTGTTGGACGCAGGGAAATGGAGCCGGATGATGTAGCGTATGTGAACTCCGAGGGGTGAGATGAAGAGCAAGCCCGCGCCTGCTCCTGTTTTCATCAAAGACCCATCGAAGTACATGGTCCAGAGCTCGGCCTGGAGCTGTGTGGGAGGGAGCTGGGTGTCGGTCCATTCAGCCAAGAAATCTGCCAATACCTGTGACTTTATGGCTTTGCGCGGCGCGTAGGATAGGGTCTCGCCCATGAGCTCGACCGCCCACTTGGCGATCCTACCCGTGGCTTCCCGGTTCTGGGCTATCTCTCCCAGGGGGAAAGAAGAAACCACAGTAACTGGGTGGCCCTCAAAGTAGTGTCGGAGCTTGCGCCGTGTCAAGATAACAGCATAGAGCAGTTTCTGGATTTGAGGGTAACGGACCTTGGTTTCTGAGAGCACCTCGCTAATGAAATAGACCGGCCTTTGGACGGGCAAGGCATGAGCTTCCTCGGCCCGTTCGACGACCAGGACTGCGCTGACTACTTGTGAGGTCGCAGCGACATAAAGTAGGAGCGGCTCTCCTGGGGTCGGAGGGACGAGAATTGGCGAGTTAGAGAGTGCGACTTTGAGTTTGGTGAGGGCTTCTTCGGCCTCGAGGGTCCAGGAAAAACGCTCCGATTTCTTCAAGAGGCGGTACAGAGGGAGCGCTTTTTCGCCGAGGCGCGAAATGAAACGGCTGAGCGCCGCTAAGCAGCCCGTGACCCTCTGTACGCCCTTCAGATCTCGGATGGGGGCCATCTTGGTTATCGCAGAGATTTTTTCTGGATTGGCCTCGATGCCCCGCTTGGACACGATGAACCCCAAAAGCATCCCTCTGGGGACGCCAAAAACGCACTTTTCTGGATTGAGCTTGATATTCTTTGCTCGAAGGCATTTGAAGGCGACATCGAGGTCATTTACTAGATTATCGGCTTGCCTGGTCTTGACTACGATGTCATCAACGTATGCCTCGACGGTTGGTCCAATGTGCTCTCTGAAAACGTGCTGCATGCATCGCTGGTACGTTGCCCCTGCGTTCCGGAGACCGAAGGGCATCGTGACGTAGCAATACATGCCGAAAGGGGTGATGAATGAAGTCGCGAGCTGATCGGACTCCTTCATTTTTATCTGATGGTAACCGGAGTAGGCGTCTAAGAACGAAAGAGTTTCACATCCCGCAGTTGAATCAACGATTTGATCAATGCGTGGCAAAGGAAAGGGAACTTTCGGACATGCTTTATTTAAACTAGTATAGTCTACACACATCCTCCACTTCCCACTCTTTTTCTTAACTAATACAGGATTAGCTAGCCACTCGGGATGGTGAACCTCCTTGATGAACCCGGCCTCCAGTAGCTTGTGGATCTCTTCGCCGATGACCCTGCGTTTCTCCTCGTCGAAGCGGCGCAGGCGTTGCTTCACCGGTTTGGACCCGGCCCGGATCTCCAAGGCGTGCTCGGCGACTTCCCTGGGTATGCCCGGCATATCCGAGGGACTCCACGCAAAGATGTCGACATTTGCGCGGAGAAAGTCGACGAGCACGGCTTCCTATTTCGGGTCGAGGGTGGCGCTGACGCTCAGCGCCTTCCCGTTGGGATCAGCGGGGTCGAGGGGCACGAGCTTGACGTCCTCTGCGGGCTCGAAGCTGCCGGCGTGGCGTTTCGGATCGGGGATCTCGTTGGCGAGACCGTCGAGGTCTGCGGCCAAGGTTGCCGATTCCAAAACCGCCTCGCCGTGTTCGACGCACTCGACGTCGCACTCGTAGGCATGTTCGTATGAGGGCCCCACAGTGATGACGCCGTTTGGGCCGGGCATCTTGAGCTTGAGGTAGGTGTAGTTTGGCACGGCCATGAACTTGGCGTAGCACGGGCGCCCGAGGATGGCGTGGTATGTCCCACGGAATCCGACCACTTCGAAGGTGAGGGTCTCCTTCCTGAAGTTGGCCGGTGTGCCAAAACAAACGGGCAGATCGACCCGTCCGAGGGGTTCTGCCCGCTTCCCTGGCACGACTCCGTGGAAGCCCCCGACGCTAGGTTGCAAGCGCGCCCTCTCGACCCCCAGGAGGTCGAGGGTCTGGGAGTAGATGATGTTGAGGCTGCTCCCGCCGTCCATGAGTACCTTGGTGAGGCGCGTGTTGGCGATGACGGGATCAACGACAAGTGGGTAGACTCCTGGATTGGGGATGTAGTCCGGATGATCATCACGGTCGAAACTGATGGCCACCGCGGACCAGTCAAGGAAACGAGGGACCGCCGTTTGCACGGAGAAGACCTCACGCCGTTCTCGCTTGCGCTGGCGCGCTGAGAGGCGGGTTGAGGGCCCTCCGTAGATCATGAAGCAGTCGTGGATCTCGGGGAACCCCTCCTCCTTGCCATCACCCTTTGGGTCCTCCTTCTTGTCGGTGGTCTTGTTGCCAGCGCCCTCGAAGTACCTGCGGAGCATATGACAATCCTCGAGGTTATGGTTAGTGGGCCCCTTGTGGTAAGGGCACGGCTCTTTAAGCATTTTGTCGAAGATGCCCCCGCCGGGGGGGCCTCGAGGCTTTTTGCGTTCGGTAGCAGCGACAAGCTCGTCGGCCGGGGCCTCGAGCTTGCCCTGCTGGCCCTTCTTCTGCTTGCGGTTGTTCCTTTTGGAGCCCCGGGTGGAGCTCACGGGATCGTCGGTCTTCTGCTTCCCCATGTCCTGCTCGCCGCCAAAGATGGCACCAACTGCCTCCTCGCCGGCGGCGAAGTTGGTGACGATGTCCATCAGCCCGTTGGCAGTGAGGGGGGTATGACGGCCTAACTCTCGGACCAACTCCTTGCAAGTGGTGCCCGAGAGGAAAGCCATGATCACATCAGAGTCGGTGACATTGGGGAGCTCGGTGCGTTGCCTGGAGAAACGCCGAATGTAATCCCGGAGGGATTCACCTGGCTTCTGCTTGCAACTCCGGAGGTCCCATGAGTTGCCGGGGCGCATGTAAGTTCCCTTGAAGTTTCCCTCGAACACCCTTACGAGATCACCCCAGTCGTGGATCTGTTGGGGTGGCAGGTCCTCGAGCCAGGCTCGAGCGGTGTCGGAGAGGAAGAGGGGGAGTTGTCGAATGATGACTCGGTCGTCGGTGGCCCCGCCCAGCTGACATGCCAAGCGGAAGTCGGCGAGCCAAAGTTCGGGTTTGGTCTCGCCGTTGTACTTGGCAAGAGTCGTGGGAGGGCGGAACCGTGCCGGGAGTATCGTCTCACGGATTGCCTTACTGAAAACCCGAGGGCCCGGAGGCTCGGGTGAAGGGCTGCGATCCTCCGAGCTGTCGTAACGCCCGCCCCTGTGCACGTGGTAACCCCGAGCCACACCGTCACCGTGCTTGCGCGTGCGGCGCTCGACGATGTTGCCACGGGTGTCTCGAGGCTCCTGGTCATGAGCGACGGGCTCAGGGGCGGGGGCCATCCGGATCCGTCGGGCAGGTTCGGGATGAACCGAGGCCTCTCTCTCCTGCCGAGAGGGCTCCGCGAGCCGCTCCGAGGCGGGCTCGCGTCGCCTCGAGGCAGAGCTCTCGGCCTGCTGCAGGGCAGCAGTCTCGAGGAGTTCTCGGATCTCATCTCGAGCCCGGCGCGCTTCGGAATTCGATGGCTCGGGCATGTTGCGGAGGAGCATGGCGGCGGCGACGACGTTCTGGCTGGCTCGAGCGAAGACCGGGGGATCGGTTACTCGGTCCTCGTCGATGCGACGGTTGACGTCGCGAGCTCTTTCGCGAGCTCTCCCGCCAAGTGCGCGTTCCGCACGCTCATGCTCGAGAGTTTGTTGGAGTAGACGCAGGTTTTCTCGTTCCTCGTCGAGCCTCTCCCGCAACTCGCGGATTTGGTCGAGCTGCGCCCCCTGATCTGCAAGGAGCTGAGCCTCGCCTTGCCCGGCAGGGCGCCCGTCGTGAGGGGGCGTGTGCCTTCCTCCGGCCGGCTGTTCTTCCTGCGAATCCGACGCGCCTTCAACATCGACGTTGAAGCACTCGCGGGTCGGATCGTAGGTGTCATCAGCCGAGTCGGAGTCAGGGGCGCCGAAATAATAGTATGACGGGGGAATATATGGTCGTTGCGGGTCGCTACCGGGGTTGCGGCGTGGGGAAGCAGTCACACGGGGTTCTGCTTCTGGCGCCTCAGTAGAGTCCAGATAATCAGAAGCCGGCGTGGACGCGACGAGGTCAAGGGTGGAGCGTAGGTGGTGCCCAGGGAGTTCCTCATAAGCACTCATACAAGTGCTCACGGAGGAAGCGTACGCCTGGGCAGCCGGAACTAGCCCAAACGGAAACGGCGAAAGCGATGTTGCCGCCCACGCCGGGAGAGAGGTACGGGGCAGTGACGTCGTACCAGGCGGAGGAGCGGCGGGGTTCTCCGCTGGCATGCTGTCCTCGGCCAGGCCCATCCTGCCCAGACTTTCCACGAGAAAATCCGGGCCGGCGTCTGACTGGGAAGTGCCGAACCGGGGAACCCCATTGCCCTCCGTGAGGTGGAGACGACGGTTGCGCCGGGCTCGCCGCCGCCGAGCGGCTCGCGCCTGCCTGGAGCGACGGTACCGGCGGATTGCTCCCCCAGGCTGGGAGAGCTCGTAATCCTCGTCGGTAGGGTGTCTTGGCGGGAGCAGGACCATATCGTAGTCATAGCTGAGCGACATGAACTCCAAACTCCCGAACCAGATCACCGTGGCCAACGGGATAGGGCGTTCGGGGTCAGCCATCCAGGAAAAAGGCGGGGAAAGCGACGTTAGCACGCAGCGAGTCCCCTACCTGGCGCGCCAACTGTCGGTGTTCAGACCCGAGGGGGTCCTAAACCAACGAGTAATATGCTGCGTGTCCCTTTCCTGTATGGTGATGCAAGGAGAACACACAGGGGTTTATCCTGGTTCGGGCAAAAGAAGGCCCTACGTCCAGCGGGGGAGGAGAGGTTTGTATTTCCTTGCACCGAGGTGCTTGTGTAGGGGCTACAAGCTTGTGAGAGAGGGCGACGAGCCCAGGTCTCAAAGGAGAAAAAGAAAGAGTACAAGATGATTGCTTGAGATGTTGATCGCTACGTCGTATATGACTGGTTGCCCGTTGTCTTCTCTAGGGCCCTGGCCTACCCTTTTATAGGATGAGAAGAGGCCAGGACGACGGGAGCCTTGAGATGACGTTTTGTCGATCCTGTTGAGGTGGTTGTAGCGAAGTGCCTCAGGAATGGGAGGCCATCCTCTGGGATGTGATGTCGTAGGCGTCGAAGTGACCCGGAGCGCCGTGCCATACCGTCCTTCCTTCCCTGTTGCGCCGTGTCGGGGGTCGAGGCCGGGTCGAGGCCAGGTCGAGGCCGAACGGATAAGTCCGAATCCCTGAAATCGTGGTGTACGGACATTGTCGCATCTTTCCTCGAGGGTAACTAGTGACGTACAGTGTGAGGTAAGGTGGGTACAGTGACGTTTTTCACCTCCCATCACGGGATGGGCGGTTTAAACAGTGAGAACTGACACGGGTATTGTTCCCACGTCGACCCAGGCCGTGGCCATGCCGGTAGGTGGTGGTTGGTAGTTTGCATTAAATGCTTTGACTTTTCGTCCCGTGGTAGGTGGAGACAGAGGGGGTCGAGCGCCTCGACTCGGGCTCACGCGGGTCGGAACGCCCGGGGCGGTCGAGCCCCGTGCGGGTCGGAACGCGGTCGAGGCATTTCGTCGAGCCGGCCTCGTACGAGGCGGACCTGTTGCACGTAGTGGGCTGTGCTTTATCGTGACCTAATCGTTTTAGTTTTTATTATTGTTAAATGTGGGTACCCCTATACTATTGGTACCGACAGAGGTGGTTGCGATCGATATGACACCTCACCACCCAAATTCAGCTCGATAAGATGGACGTACGGCCCGCCCGCTATGCGATGGGTCACACGACCCCGGCCTTGTCCTAACAAGATCAATCAGGTTACCGGGAGCCTTGACCCGGCGACCCAGGGTCGAGGCTCACAGCGCCGCGTCCGGGAAGGCGACCAATAACCCGAGAACGGCTACCTGCTCCCTCGTTGTTGCCACGATGCCACCTGGAGAACAGGGAACGATGACGGAGGCCACAGCATGACCACACCACGCAGGACAGTTGGTGAGTCACCACCATGCCAACAGTGCCGTCATGGCTGGCACTGTAGCATCACGCCACGCCATGCCATGATGTGGGGAGCAAGATCACGTCAACCACGAAGACGACCATGCTTGAACATATGATGACGCCAAGACAAGACAAGATAGATTCAGCATGTTCGCTTGAGCTTTCAGCCGCTTATTTTCAGCCAGCCAGCAGTGTTTTTCTCTCACATAAATCAGTTAACAGTACTTTCAGCCGCTTATTTTCAGCCCAAGCGAACAAGCCCGTCGGCCAAGTTTACTCGCTTCTCTCTCCCTCAGGCTCTCGACCACTCAGGTCGGGAGAACCCATCTCTCTACTGTAACCTGGCCCACAGACTCTATATAAGGGCGGCCAAACCTCCCTTCAGGGAGAGAGACCTCCGAGACTTCATTCGGACTCTCTTTCTACCAATTGCTCCTACCTTGAATCCCTTAGCTGACACACCCCCGTTGTAAGACCTCAGAGCACTTGAAACGAGGAACACGAACTCGCTGCCTCTCTCTGAGATTAGACGTAGGGCTCTGGTCTGAACCTATATATTTTTTTGTGTCTTGAGTGCTACCATTGTCTTTCTAAAGTAACGTGACACTCATAAATTCACTTGTTCATTTACGAAACACCGACCCAAGTTAAGATCCCAAATTCCCAACACACACTCGACGCATATACCACGCATGCTGATGCTACAGAAAGTAGCTGGGGCTGAAAGGGCTCTGGAGAAATAGTAAGCAACGGCTGATTGTAAAAGTTTGCTAGTTTCCAGCTTCTACACTATTCCATATTTCCATACTAGTCGTTTCGGAGTCACACAAGTCACAGCCTTTATTTGTTAGGAAGAGCCGCACTAGCTCAGCCCATGATGATCCTTTTCAATTGCGGCCATCTGATCACACTCATCGATACCCTATTCGCTAGAACTTATCAACCAAGTTTATCAGCTATGGTACAATATTTTTCTCTCACAACGAAACAACATTAACTGCTTTATCAGCCGCAGAAACCATCCAATGTAATCACACAGAAATTTCAGTGTCAGTGGCATGCATGGATTGCCATGTCCAGTTTAATTCGTGGAAAGAAGCTTTAGGTAAGGCCAGACCCACAGCGAGTGATTCGTCGCGTCAGAGATGACCCAACAATAAGATCCTGCTGGCAATCTCACATAATCTGAGCTCTATACGGGTAACGAAACAGCGACATCTCTTCAGTCCTTTACCATGTGAAAAAAGCCTTGAGCCAGTTCTTTATATGCCAGCATGCAAATGATAGTAGAATTCTCAATTTGTCATAAAAAAGTCATGATCCCTTCACGTACCATCACTTCATCTTTTTTCCTTTTCGTTTTCATATGCGTGCCACTTTCATATAATAACAGAGTTGACATCAATGTCACGTAATGTCAAAGGCCTAACTAAATTCTTCACAGCACAAAAAAAAAAGAAAAAAGAAAAACTTGCAAGCACAGACTAGTACATACCTACTCCTCAATTTTGCAGGGAGTTGATTATCCCCTTTTCCGAGCACCTCTAATCTAGTGATTCACCTCTTTGTCGTTGAAACTGTCCTAAGTGCTCTTATATTACTAGTACCAGCTGGTAACAGCCTGAGACCCTGTCGACGCAACACGGTTTTCCTTTGCAAATAGGAGTACTATATATCAACGTACAGTCGCCGTACATGTAGCGCACTGCAGGCAATAAATAAAACTGGCCACTAGAAAAAACACACGGTTGCCTACTCACCTGATATGATAACTGATTTATTTGTATAAGCATGGATCAAGTTGATGAAACCACAGGACATTGACAGGCGCTAGAGATGGACCGGCCGGATGAGGAAGCCAGCGGCCAACCAAGACCACGACCCAGCATAACTTTTTTTTTTGTGGTGGTGTTGGAGATGGACTACCGGATTTGAACCAGATCCATGGAGCAGGCGCTGAAAATCTACCAGGGTCTCGCCGGAGCTCCGCGGCCGCGGCCGCGGCCGTGGAGGGGCAACCACGCATTGAGAAGAGGAAGAAGGCAGTGAAGGAAAAAATCGAGTGTTCTCAGGGCCCAAAACACCCGAACGACGCAGACTCATTTTATAAACTTGAAATTACAAAATGAACCTGTTTGCTACATTGACAAGAAAAGGGAGAAGGACAAGTCTTTAAATCAAATATAATCAGTTTATTAGATCCCTCCTACACCCGAAATTTATGA